>JANZXV010000005.1:28759147-28776068 GCA_027576455.1 Erythroxylum roigii | reverse complement strand
TTAAGAGAAGTTTCCCCCAATGAATGTTTATTAATAATTGCAATTTTATGTCGAGGATCCATAATAGCATGATAACAGCGGTGACCGAAACCAAGGTATTTTTCCATTTAATTTTCAGATTTAATTATTGTTTCAATTTGCGATTGCCGTAAGTTACAAAATCCCCCCTCTTTATTTTCTTCTGAACTAGCTAACCTTTACCGTTAGAGATTCCTCGTGGGAACGATATCCTCTTACCGCTACTACATTAATTTGTTTTAACGGAAGTGATTTCTTTTATATTTGGGTGCAGGCGACAGCATCACCACTTTTAGATATGTGTTTGGTTTGCTTGCCTTAATACAATCCACAACCACATCCCAGTAAGTAAAATCTAGTTAAGGTAATATTTCACCTTTCAGTAACCTCATTATCCTTTCTCTAAATATACAACCTAACCTTTAATGCCATAAGTAAGCATAATGTTCATTATGTGCACGACGTTTATTGCCAATATTATGTTCAACATGAAAAAGTGATTCAGAATAATTAACATCAAAGTTAAAACGATATAAACCATCCATTAATGTACCAGAACCATAATAGTATTATCGTTTATATAAAGAAAAAACATTGCTTCCAACATTAAAATTAAAACCTATCTTATCCAACTTACTAACAGAAACTAAGTTTCTAGTACATTTAGGAACATAAAGATACTTTTCAAGATCTAGATTATAACCAGTGTCTAAAATCAATTTATACATCCCAATTCCTTCTATTCATGTTGTAATAACTTGTTTACATACTGAGAGTTAGAGTATTAGACCGTTGAGTCATATGAGTCATATCATTTTAGAAATTATAAATTGCATTTCATTCATTTGCATACTATACGTATACACACATGAATCATGATTTAGAAAACATTGCAAGGATAGTATATGCACTCAATTGACACATTCCAAAGTGTGAAAGGTCTAAAATGATTATAATATGATTGTGTATTGTTTATGCCTTGAATTTTTTGTTTGATAGACTACAATTAGTAATTTGGAATTAATTGTTATAATTGGGAGATTCGTGAATTAATTTGTACACTTAGCCTAGAAAAAATGTCAAATGAAAAGACAAGTTGGCTCATGAAAATTTAAGTGGACTAAACCTATAAAATAGTGACACGTGGAAGTAAGAATGAGTAACAAATGGTTAGATAATTGGGTGACAAATGGCTTAGGAAACTAAGTGATAAGTGGACTAGGTGTTTAAGTGACATTTGGTAGCTTAAGAATAAGACATATGGCTTGGTTCTTTATTTGACAAGTGTTTGGACAAGTAACCAAACCCTCACCATACACCATACACCTGCCCCACCACACCCACACATATGAATGACCAAGTTCTCTTTTGTTTCTGCTACATGCTGCCTTCTTCTTCTTTCCCACTACCGACATACACACACACAACCCCCACAACCTTGAGTTTTGCCTAAAATACTGCACTTTGTCATTCCAATATTCTGCTGTCTTCATCCTGTTATTAAAATCCTTTTTTGTTCCCACCTTATTCTTGGAGTTACGCTTGTAGGCTTGGAAAGCTAAGTTAGCTTAATAATTGAGGAGGCTTTGAGCTGAATAAGTAAGTGAATTTACAGGCCTATTGTGATATATTTTAGCATACCATTTATGATGATTGATTAAGGATCAATTTGATTGAGGTATTGGTGTTGAACGTGGGCTGGAAAAAAATGATGCATGAATGAGTAGTTTTTGTTTTGTTTTTGATACATGAAATTAGTGGGTTATAAGCTGTTTTATGAATGATTTAGGTCGAGATTTGGTGTCGAGTTACCCTAAAGATAGATGTATTTGAAGTGTACTGGAATTTGGAAAAGGGTTAGGGCAAGGTCCCTCATAAGCTTCTGTCACGATCGAGGCATGGTCCCTCACCAATATTAACCCACCAATGTGTTAGTAAGCATATTAATGTACAGTAGAACCTTTTTAAATTAATACTTGGTAAATTAATAAACTCTCTAAGATAATATTTTTTTCCGATCCTGACTTGGGCCAGTTGAAAATTTAACAAATTTCGATAAGATAATAAGATAATATATTTTCAAAATATTCCTATGTAAATATGAGGTCCCATTAATATCATAAATTAATAATTATCCCATTAATAACATTATTTATTAGTTTTCATTAATATTATGTATAATAAATCTATGTTTTAGATTCATTCAATTAATATGAAACATGAATTTTTCTAAGATATAATGCTTTTTGATGTAATCAAAATTTAACTTCAATTAATTACAAAAGTCTCTTTAAATTAATAAATATTAATTTATCGGTTAATTAATATTTCTATAAAATAATAAATATCATGATCCCAACAAAATTAATTTATAGAGGTTTTACTATAGCTTTCGGCCAACTAACTATGTAGACCAATTTCCAAATTGAGAGAGTGGACAAACATACAAGTTTGCATGAGCACATAGTTCCTCCCCTTGTACTAAGAATGATCGTTATTCTTCACAAAAAAAATCATTTGCTAGCCTGTGGACAGATCCCATCTGTCGACCATCGTGCTGTTGAGTTTGGTAATGTTTGGCAATTAATAAATTGTATTGGCTGTTAGCTGATAGCTAATTCTATTAGTAATTTTTTACTAGTAAATAATATTAGCTATTTATTATAGATATTTAGTAAAATTAATTGTTTAGTATTAACTATTTAGTGTAAAATTATTTATAAGGGCATGACTTTTTAAAAATATTATAAATTATTTTGTAGAATATTCAAGAAGGTTCATTTTTCATAATTAATAAATGTAAAAAATACATCAAAAGTAGTATTATCTAGTATTTTTTGTAATTCTAAAATTGCATGTATCTTTAATCTTTTTTGGTAGATTAAATTTAGATTAACATAATATAGAAACAATAGGAGTCAATTTTATAATTAACTATGACTAAAGTTTTTTAAAAGAGAGAGAGAGATGTAAACAAAATTTTAGTAATATTTTGAGGACTAATTTAAATAAATTATTTTCTTTAGAGAAAGAAATTATAATAGAAACTAGAAAGAGTAATATAGAAAGTTATATCTTGTTTTTAGTACCCTTGATGATTACAAGAGTAACTACTTAAAAGCCCTTCTTACATAAGATTTCAGGCAAGGTTATAATCGTCATTAATGCACTTTTAGTATCAGCTGAAGGCCAAACACTGGTAGGGAGGAGCTTTTTAGAAATCAGCTGATTGGGTTCAATCAACCAACCCAATCAACTAATTACCAAATACATTTATTAGCTGTTTGATATGGTCAAACATCTCAAACTTTTCAATTAACTAAAAAATAGCTAATAAGTCATTCACCAAATAGGGCATTCGTATGAGGTTTGAAGGTGGTTACTGTTGTTCCTTATTATATACAGGTCAATATTAATTCATGAAAAATGTTTGTAATATTAAATAAATTACTCTTACATAATAAATAATTTATAATATATATAAGTAATTTGATTAACCTAAATTTTGATAATATAAAATAATTTATATACTTCATTCAATTAATTTTCAAATTAACAATTGAAAATATAAGTAAATATAGTTACTTTATCTCATTATCACTTCCTAGTAAAGTTTGGTTTGTAGTGATCATGCTTTTATTATGGGTTAATAACAAAAAAATTTCCAAACTTTAGTCATTTTTGCAATTATAGCCTGAACTTTAAAAAGTGATAATATTTAAATTGTTTAAACTTTCAATTTTTTAATTCTAGCTCGACACTAGTTTCTCCGTTAAGTTTGCTGACGTGATTTGCCACGTGTCTAGAAACCCTTATTATTAATATACATCAGCAGTAATTAACAGAACAAATGTTGATTAATGAAATGTCATCGTTTAATCACATAAGTAAACGTTGTCGTTTTTTAAAAATCACTTAAATCTGTTTTGTGATACTTGATTGTGAAGTCTCACCCCCTTCATTTTTCAGTTTGCTCTCCTGACTTTGACCACCTTCATTTTTCAATTTACGCAATCTCATCCCTTCGTTATTTGCTTGTTTGGCCCCAAACTACTCTCGAATCGCAACACATAACACTAAAAAGTTTTCAAATTGCAACCTCAACACCCTCAGCCCTTCTCACATTGTAAGAAGCTCATTTTGCTCTTCTCGACACCCTCAGCCCTTCACAGTTAGCCACATAAAGGTTAGGATTTTATTACACTTGGGGATTTGCTGCTTCAACTACCTCGATTTGCTTCTCTTCCGAAGTTCTTATTTAACATTTCAGAAGAAGAGGGTGATAATCAAGGTAGACAGTGTTTCCATTGTTTCGTAATATCAAAATGGGTTTTTCAAACTAGATTGTGAAATCTCTTCCTTCTTTATGAATGAAGGCTTTACTTATGGATGTAGATTTTGTTACGTATGTAGTGTCTTAAGAATTAACTTAGGGAGCATAAGGATTTAGAAATTTTTTTTGATGAAGAATCCCCCTATTCTGCATTGTAAAATACAAAAAAAACGTATCCTAGTATGATTATTAGTCTTTAAATCTGGTGTTGCTAGTAGGAATAATCTTTGGTAATTATATAATCTGGTTATGCTCTTCCAAGCAAAAAAGGACTCTGGTCCCTCCAACAATTATACCTTTTTTTAATGACCTTTAAATATGGTAAACAATGTCACCCTATTTTTCTTTTCACAAATTTGTTCTTAATGATCTATTGTTAGATCCAATCAAAGGTGTTGTTACTAAAATGATATGTAAATGCCTAGAAACCTATAAAGATTACAAGCACATTTAAGGTAGAAATTAAATATTTGTATCATGATGTTGTAATAAGATATATAAATATAGGTATAAATAAAATATATGTAGCTTTCGTTGCTTATTCACTTGGTATATATTTGACATAGGAAGAGTGTCAAGGTGTTGGTAATGGATTCAAGGGTGTTATTTATTGTTTTTTTTATAGTGTAGCAAAAGTTGGAAGGATATTATCAATTTTGTTGAGAGAAAGTATTATGTTCAATAGTAAAATAATTTTAATATATTTTATTTGTTATATGTGATAATTTAATTAGATTCAATTGTAATTAATATTGTAATTTCTATATATAATTTAGATTTTTAATATTGATTGCCCCAATTGTAATGAGAAGACGAAGTTACAAATATCAAATGTTAAGCCTAACATTGGTCAACATTTTTATGAATGCATTAATACAAAAGTAAGTATTTCAATTATTGTTTTTAGCAATGTCATTCATTTAAATTCATATTAATCAATATTCAAATTGAAGGTATCTTGTAGGTACTTGGTATTTGTAAAAGAGATGAAAGTTTGTTATTGTCAGAAAATATGTTAAACATGTTCTATACGTTAGGGTAAGAGTCTTGCTCGAAAGATGTATTGTTGTTCGCAAGAATTACGTATGTGTAATAATATATCTACATAATGCAAATTTGTCATAAGTCCTAATATTTGTGTTTATATCTTTATTTTGTAGGTCCCATGTGATTTCATAGTTTGGGCATCGGATGTAAGTGTGACAACAAATGGAGACATTGTAATAGTTAGAAGAGAAAATGTAACTATTATGTTTACTGGGACTTTTTTGTATTTTTTCAATCACCTACCACGATAATATTCAATTGTAAGCTTTTGCATGTTTCCCATATGATTTAATGGTTTCCAATTTACTTGGAAAGAACACATTTCTTTTATAACATATTTCTTTTTAGAATGTTAGAATGAGAATGTATTTTGAGAAACCTTGTTTATAGACTAGAACTGAATTTGCTTGCAATCTTGAGATCTCATCAACCATATGTCATCGAATGTATCTCAATTGCTGATTTTTTGAAATTCTCAATATGCATTCAAAGTGTTGAGTACTGTTAAGGAAAAGTAAGCAGATACAGTTTCATAAAGTTGCAATTAACTATTAGGCTTATATACCAGAGCATTAATATTAAGTTATTTGTTTTTTTAGATGCTTGAATAGGCGTTGGTGGGTTAGTAAAAGAATCTTGCATTTCTCTTGTAGTAAAAGATTATGTTGTTATACTCTTTCTCCCTTTCACTAATTCATAATCTTAATGTGGAGTTCCTACTTCTCCATGGTTCATTTTTTATACATTTTTAAACAGAACCATTTTTAATTATAGTAAGAAGAACTTATATTGTAGTTGTATCAAAGCCCCCAAAATCGTGGAAAGTCTTTGCCTTCTTTAAACAACGGATGGAAGGCTATCAAGGTGTGTATGGGTTTTAATCTAGCCAATTTTGCTGAATATAAATGAGCAGAAGTAAATATAAGATAACAGATAATCTTCTATCATAGACACTTTCTTTCAATTTCGTTATAGACAACTAGCAAATATATCGATCATTGTATAATTAAATTTCATACAAAGAGTAATGTTCTTATTCAACAACTAGCAAGAGTTGAATCCCATTCTGACCCTTATTAGCTTCCATTCTCCTGAATATGACAAAGTTATTATGAAGCACAAGCAACAACTCAAACAATAGTCGGTGTCAAGTACTAGAACAATTCTAACAATATGTGTATTCTGGTGGCAAACAAATAATAAAATCTAATGCATAACCAAATAAGAGTAAAGTAAGAAGTTCGGTAGAAAATCTAACGCAGATATGAGTTATAAGATAAAACTATCACTAGATCTACCAGCAGCAAAAACAATTAAAGTCAGGTTGTACAATTCTAACATAGTAAAAATTTCAACTCTTTAACAACACAAAACAACTCTTCAACGCCAGTAAATATCAATGGAAAATCATAGCCCTAGGTATTACACTATTCATTTTTGCAATTTCCAGTCAAAGTTCCAACGAAATGCAAACGTAAATTAAATAACAACAACACAAGAACTAAATAATAGTTGTTCAAATTTACAAACCACAACAATTGTACAACATAACAGTTATATAACAAAGTGAATAATTGGTATCCAGATTCTCAATCATCTACAACTTGAGATTTTCTAGTAGCAGATCTTTTGTTGTTAGTTTGATCATCCTCCTAGTTTGAGTTGTATTGGCAATTGTATTTTGGGAAGCTTGAGTAGCTGTTGCGTTAATATTTGGAGGTTCCAGCACTTGACATTGACTTTCGCCCATCTATGAAGAATAAACAACAAATTATCTAAATTTTACCATCTCCCTCATAATTACATATAAGTAGGATAACTATGTATTTAAATGACTTACTATAAAGTAGATATTCTTACTAACTTCCCCAAATGTTACTCCATATCCTCTACTTGCCTATAAAAACATAAGGAATTATAATGTTATATATGTTAAAAAACTTAAATATTATAATTAATATTCATTAAATATTGTCTTCTCTCTCCTTAATATAGAAGATGCAGTATTTAAGCCTGTAGCTACTGATTGTGTCAGTTTTTGAACTGGAGGACTACGACTATTGGATAAAGGGGCTTTAGTTTTTGATGGCCTTTATTTTTCTTTTTTTTTGCTACATTATACATATTGAAGATAAACAAAAAGTTAATAATTTTTCATTAATAAGAAGACATTTGTTATACAACTAAAATAACTACCTTAGCAATTTCAAGTTGCCTGGAAGGATGACTCTTATTTTTGCATTCTCTTATATTGTGACCAATTTCATAACAATGATGACATCTCATTGCTACTCCAACCTTGTTCAATTTGTTGGGATTTCATAGTTCTTTAATGTGATCTCTTTTTTTTTTTGGCCTTTTTCAGCCTTCCAGGCATCTTCTTGATTAGTGGAGGTAATACTGGCTAAAGAACTGGTAACTCTTCTTGATTAGTGGAGGTAATCACGCTTATAACATCGATTGATATAAGCATCGATATCCCCTCTCTAATAAGATATATAAGCCACAACATGTTTACATAGAATCTTAGTAAAATCGTATAATTTATATTGACAAGTTTGTGTTTGCAAGTCAACAATATACTTGTCTGCAAAAATAGTGACTTCACATTTAAAATTCCCATTTATCATGATTATATAATGCCTTCCTCCATTTAGCTACCTCTATTTTCTTCTTCACTCTTGGGCATATATCTTCAGTGGACTTTAGCATCATATTCCTTTTTTCATGTATTTGAGTCATTAAAGAAACTCAAATGTCTTCAATATACTAATCAAACTTTTCGTACGAGCTTCACAAATCATCATTATCATCATCATCATCGCACCCAATCTGAAATCTAGCAGTGAAGTAGGGTCTGGGGAGGTCATATAGTATGAGCTTCATAAATGAATCCATTAAACATCTCACATTTTAGTCTGGTGCTCACAAAGGCTTCAAAAATGTCTTCAGGTTCCCAATTTTCAAATCCTTATAAGCCTTCACTGAAATTCTCTTCAACTCTCCCATTACCTCATTAAAATCAACTTCCTTTGTGCAATTCACCGCTTCTAAAATAAACTCCTATATGTGTGGCCTTTATAAACAATAGAGCAATTTGCTTACACACGATGGGCATATTTTCTATGTTTAGCTTCTGGAAACAAATTCTTTAATGCGTCCATTAAATCCTGTAAAAAAAGGTAACATAAATTGAAGAAGACAAATCACATAAACAAATGAACATCACATTTATGAATACGTAAAGTTTACCTTCTGTTGATCGCTAATAGAAGTCCTTGCATTTCCGCATAAGTCGAGATCTTTTACAAGAATGCTCAAAAACCAATTCCATGATTGGTAGTTTTCTCCCTTAACCACACCCTAACATATAGGAAACATATGATTGCTTCCGTCACGACCTACTGCAGATAATAAAACACCTCTAAAGAATGTCTTTAAAAGACATCCATCTAACCCAATTATCTTCCTACATCCACCGAGAAATACTTTAAAGTGCTAAGTCCTATAGAAAATCTTATGAACATTAGTTTTTTGGAACGTTCATCAAGTTTTGTTTTAATAATATACTTCCCATCTTTGTCTGCTTATCTTAACTCATGTCTTAAAGACCAAAACTTTGCATAATGACCTTTCATAAATCCTCGAAGCATGGTAATAGCTTCCCAAATAGCCCTATAAAATTGAGATTTAGTGACCTGTAGTGCATATTTTGATTTGAGATCATCCATCATTTCAAAATAGGTCAATTTGGGTTCCTTCTAAACTTGTGTAAGAATTCTTTTGCTTCCGATTTCCTGCTAGCTTGCTTGTTCCTTTGCACTTTACTATAGTTATGAGTGTTTTTTACTCTCTTCACAGCAAATGTTGTCTTATTTCCAATCCATCCAGCATATACCCGAAAAGGACATTGTGCCTCATAAATTACTTCTATTCTCACACCAAATCACACTTTGAAATATTATACCCATTTGTAATTGCATACTTTCTTATTGCTTCCTTCAACTACATCTCATCCTTAAACTTCATTCCAGTTTCGAACTTAAAATCTGTCATATCAACTTTTGGATTAAAACCAATGTATTTCTTCTTTAAGATAGATGCTTCATCATTACTATAAACTAGTGATTGAATTTCAGAATCACTATCCTCATATTCACTATTTTCACAATGTGAACTTCCTTTTTCTCTTCCAGTATCTTTGAAATTATCACCTTCTTCATTGAAATTCTTTCAACTACCTCTAACCCCATCGACAACATTGTCGCATTCAAACCCACTATGTAAAGTCTTCGTACATCTCTTCTTATTTGTTCTCGCAAAAATTTATTCTTCATCATCAATTACAAATATCTCCTCATCAACTAAATCATCTCCAGAATCACTATCTTGCATAACAATAAAGTCCTCATCCTCCTCCAATTAAACTTGGAACAACCTGTCATCATTACCATCAAATTCATTACGAATATTAGAGTCTAATTCTTCACCATCTATTGTAGAATGCTCGTAACATGATCGTAGTAGATTTTAACATTCTGATAATTCAGATCTTCCCTCTATTAGAGCATAACCAATATGTCCTTGTTTCATGGTTTAAGTTTAACTCTATCAAGCTTCTAATCGACTGATGTGTAAATTTGTAAAAAGTAGATATTACTTTATGTCCTTTATCTTCAGAAATCCCTTTTAGAACTAGCATGCTAAGTTCATCAATACTCATATCTTCTTCCTTTTAATCTTTCCCCAAACATATTTATTATCGTGCCTTTCCAACACTCCACCATAATGAAATTCAAAATTTACCAACATTTGCAATGGGAAAGTGTGACTAAATACAAAAGAATATATATTCCAAGAAGAAAAAAAGAAGTAGCAACTAACAAATCTCAAATTGGGATAATTAGAAATCTTAAAGAGAAGTAAATCATACTTAATATCACCATTATCAACCCATCTTCTAATCTCAAAGTACTTCAATTATATATACTTTGCATTGTCTATGTCCTTTGTGTTCTTACATATGAGTCATCTCTGTTTAGCTTCAGCTCCAACTTAAAAATAAGTTAAAATTTCCGCTATTAATGTAGGAGTTACAACATACCACCTATAACTTTTTCAAGAAAAGACACATTCTACAAACATGAAAATATATCCTACAAGTGAATTTCTATCATTTGAGCTCGCATTAGTAATTAGCTAAACCTACATATTGTGAAAATGTAAATAAGAATAGCTTTATTTGACACCTTATGATTAATATAGCAGCAAAAATGGCTTTTTTCCCCTATAAATGCATAGTGTATTATGCAAAAGATGGGTTTGCTTTACGTGAACAAAAAGGTTGTCCCAACGCTCAAAGTGCAAATATGACATATGATTCAAGAAACATAAGTATAGTTGACAATCTACAGGTGACTTTCTATCATCTAAGCTCACATTAGTAATTAGCCAAACCTATGTATTGTCAAAATGTAAAGAAGACCAACTTCATTGCAATAAATATATGTAAAGAAAAACAACTTCATTACGAATAAAAAGTATGTAAATAAAATTAGCTTCATTGCTTGTAAACACTATGAAAAGAAGAATTGCTTCATCGTGAATTAAATGTAAAAACGCACTTTAACTTTACGCCTACTAGTCTAAATAACCCATCATTTCTTGCATCTAATTTTATGTATAATCATCAAGATTTGCAAAATTAAACAAACCTACAAAAAAGTGCAATAAAAACCTAACCTTCATGTGGATAACTATGAAGGGATGAGAGCATCGAGTAGGGAGTTCCTGCGATGCGAGAAGGGTTGAGGACGTCGAGGTTGCAATCTGAAAATGAAGAGTTTATCGGTGTTATGCATTGCCATTCAAGAGTAGCTTGGGCCATCCAGAGGTTAAGGGCATCGGCCGAACAAACAAATAATGAAGGGATGAGGCTATGTAAATTGAAAATGAAGTAGGTGAATGTCGGGAGAGCAAATTGAACAAAAGGGGTGAAACTTCACAGCTGAGTAGCACAAAATAAATTTAGGTCATTTAAAAAAAACATCATTTACTTATCTGATTAAACAACGTCGTTTCATTAATCATCATTTTTTCTATTAATTATTACTAACGTGTATTAATAATAAGAGTTTTTGGACATGTGGCAAGCCACATTAGCAAACTTAATGAAGAAAATAACGTCAAGCTAGAATTGAAAAAAAATTAAAAGTTTGAGTATTTTATTGTCACTTTTTAAAGTTCTATCTATAGTTGTGAAAATTGACCAAAGTTTGAGATTTTTTTTGTAATAAACCCTTTTATTATTATTTAAATAGTGTAGTATAGAACTGACAATAGGTTGGCCTGGATTTAGATCAGGTCCAAATTTTAATAATCAAGTTCGAATTCAATCTAAGGCCTAATAGAGGTTGGGATATGCAACCAAACATGAAACTTAATCAAACTTTAGGGGGTCAAAGCAAATAGTCTGGGCACGGTCTTGAGGCCTCAAGCTTCTTTTGTAAGAAAAACATATCAAATAGAAATAATTAAAGTAGAAAATCAATAAAGAAAACTACAAAATAATTGAAGAAAAAAATGTGAGACAAATGGAAAAGAAGTTAGTTGTAGAAAGTATAATTAATATAATTGTACAATATTACTAACTTTTGTACTAGGAGTAAAGTTTTAAACACTAAAACTGAATTATAACTAATAAAAATGAACTATCAATGGAAGCTTTAGGATTAAAGAGAGAGAAGAAAGTTTTAGGAGCTAGGTGTTGTTCTATTTATTTTGGATGAGAGAGAGCTTTCCCCTCAGTCCCATTCCAAAGCTTCAAATTTTCACTAAAGAGTGTTCAAAGAGGATAGTGAAGACTGAATCTAAGAACCACAGCTACAATAACACCTAAAAAATTTTGCTTAAAACCAAGATCCAGACTATAGGTCTACATTACTTATCACTCATCTCACCAAAATAAATGCGATGAATTACCTGATGCAAAGGTGAGTAAAGCTAGGTGTTGTGAAATTATGACAAAGGAGCAGAGGGTCGAGGGTAAGGAGTAGTGTCGACTAATAAGGATGAGGAGTAAGGAGCTTAGAAGAGTTATGGTAGAAACTAAATTCAATTAGAACTAACCTACAATGTGTGTGAAGCTGGGTAGGGAAGAAGAAAGAAGCTATTGAAATAACGTCATGTTACTTGTCATTTCACTTATAATAAAATGACGTTGTTTCACATTAAGTAACAAGATGACTTGGGTTTTGATTTGGGTTGGGCTCAAGAGCTTGAATTGTAGCCCATCTCAGACTCAAAATTTTGGAAAAAGAAAAGCTCAAACCCAACTTGAAGTTAGATCAAATCTAACTGAATTGAATCGAGTCGAGTCAAGTTAAGCTAAGTTTAGGAAAAAATGTCAATCTTATGCAACATATAATTATTTTGGTTTTGAAATTGGAGTTATCTAAGGCATGATACTCTCCTTATAGACTAGAGAGATCCGGATGTATAATCATTCCCATTTGGTAAGCTAAAATTGATTCTATGTTGAATTGATTTTGTAGATTCATTATGAATTACAATCACATTTACATAGATAAGGAATTGAGTAAGGAGTGAATTAAATTTTGAAGGCCAACTGAGTTTTAAGAACTTGGAGTTGAAGGCAAAAATTAGTTAGTATCTGTTAATAAGGCTTACAAGAGAGAAATTCGAGCTAATGGAGGATAAACTATACAGTGTTTGGTGGTTATGATATGTGGTTCAGTTTTAGCTTAGGATGGTAGATGAATTTGAACTCAATTTAACTTACCTCAAAAGTAATATGTTAAATTTTAAATTTAACAAGATTGATTCAAAATCTTGTTCAAAAGAATTAAATAATTCAACCCCTAAAATAATTTTATTTTAAATTGTTCAAACTCAATCAAACTTTGAATTGAACTCAAATTATAGTTTAGAAGAATCAAATTAGGGTTAAACTTTGACTCAATGTCATACCTTCTTAATGCCAAAATTCATTAGTCCTTGGAAAGATAATGAGTTCAACTCTGACTCCTTGTAGCATTCCTTTTTTCTTTCTCCAAAGAATGTCGTTAAAGGGATGGAGACTCATTTGTGTTTCCATAAATTCATAAAGGGAATGTTGTTCTACCTAATTTTATGTATACCAAAGATAAAATGGGTATTTGAATGAAAAATATTTTCATAAAAATTTAATGTAAATCTAAATGATAGTAGTTTCAAAATAATTTCAATATTATAGAAACATTTATTAAAAGAAATTTAAACAACTTAATGTTTTTATTATTAATTTGAATTATATTATATTAATTAGACATTCTAGTTGATAAAAAAATCCAACTAATATTATCTCTCTTATTGCCCCGATAGATTGAAATTTAGGGCTAAATTTTTTAAATTGCTATGTCATATAATCCAAATGAAAATCAAGTACTAACTTTTGTTTTTTGTGTGAATTGTACTGATATGCCAAAGACAACGAGAGAAGGAAGGAAAAAATAGCTAGTAATATTAAGTAAAAGTCATATGATACTATCAAACACACTCATTTTAATTAAATTTAAATTATTATTAATAATGTTAATTAATATTAATTAACTATAATTAATCCTAATAAATTATAATAAACTCTAACTAGTATTAGTTAATATTAGAGGTTATCTTCCTTTGTTCCCTTAAACTCCAAGACCCACCTCAACTTCCTTCACATCCACCATCCCCTTTTCCTCCATTTTATACCATTCTCTCACCATCGTCACCACTCTGATGGCACGTCAATCATCATGAGTGCCATAGTAGTAAAAGAAGTAGAGGTAGTTGAGGGTTCATGGCTTTGATGTTCTTCCAGGCTTACTTGTTTTGATATATCCACTCGTTACTTTATTGTGTTGGAAGTTGTAGTAAGGCAATTTTCTCAAGTGAACTAAAAATTAGGATTGAGACTAGTAACTTCCTATTCAGCTACAACTACTTAAATATGATATCATTAGGGAAATTATTAATCTAGAAAATTCTTATCCTTTAATTAATTACATATTGATATTTGATGAACGTAGCATATTAAAAGAAAGGCACAAATAAAATTGGTCCTCTCTATGCCCTAATTTATACGTTTAGGAAAAACTTACCATCCATCATAATAGTGCGTATAAACAAAAGAAAGGGAGAAGGGAAGAGAAACCAATTTTTCTACATCGAGAAGGTAATTGTTATCAATACCAAAAATCATGTCTTCTTCATCAAATCCAAGCATGTGAAAATTATTGGTTTCAAGATCCTTTATAATGTAGAGAAAATCGACTTCTCCTTACATGTGGTATCAGAGCATGGTTTAGAAACCTATAATTTTTCCATTGTAAATATTGAATAATTATTGTTGTAGAACCTGACTATAATGAATATTGTCTTCTTCCTAATGATTTGCTAATGAAATTTGCCTTTATATCATCATTTCAAGTTACATAGCTGAAATCTAAATCCATTATCCATAAATGCAATAGGAGAGGGATATAAATTCGGCACTTGCAATAGTACAAAGAAACATGACTGTATTATTAAGAGTTTTATATTATGTGTTTCTCTCACACTATGTGATTCCCCAGATGTACCCATATCTACATTTAATATGTGTTATCTTTTAGTCTTATATACACTTAATATGTGCTGGTTATTGTCTTATATGCATTTAATATATGTTGTCCTTTGGTCTTATATGCATTTAACATGCTGTCTTTTGTCTTATATGCATTTAATATGTGATGTCTTTTTGACTTATATACACGTAAATAAAAAGCTATGATTTATATGCATTGATCTGATGTCAGAATATATAGTTTGTGAGCACCAAAGTGACTGTTTTGACTAATTTTTATGGACTTTTCAAGCCTTTATATTTTAATTTTGGTTACAAATTCTTGTGGTTTAATCCAAATTTTAGTGAATTAAGGATCTTGGGGTAAGTTGGAATGAATTGTGTATAAAACGGAGGTGACTAGGGAGTCACGCATAGTCACACCCATGGCCAATATTGTCACACTCGTGACAAAGTCTCTCATAGTGGTGACAATGTTGTCACGTCCAAGAACATTCGCTTTGCACTGAAATTAATGTCACGTGAGTAGCATGCACAATGATGGTGCAGATGAAGGCACCTTAAACCTAGAGTGTCTCTATAAATAGAGAGAAAAAAGAAAAGGTAAGGGGCTAGAAAAGTCGACTAGACAAGGCATCACAGAAGGTGGAGGCAGAGAAAAGAAATAGAGAGAAAAGGTGGAGAAAAAAAGAGAGATAGTCGGGTGAGGAAAATAGCAATGAGGTGAGCTTGGAGCAAAGGCAGACTGGAGAGCCAACGCCAGAGAGGTGGAGCTTGGTAAGAGATCCACCGCTAGCTTACATTCTAGAATCTTTATTTGTTTGTTCATCCTTATTTCATTTTATGCTACTGTTGCCTAATTGATTTATCTTTAGTCTTCTCATTTTATCTTCTGCTGCATTATTTGGACTTGTTGGTTGAACTATTCTCCTCTGGCAGTGGCTTTGATAGTCCCATTTCAGTTTAGTACTATGTTTATTACTTTAAGAGTTCTTTGTTACTATTAACTATGAGGTTGAAGCATTTGAAGATGATTAACAATGTTTATTCCATGATGGGCTAATTACTTGTTCTTAAGAATTAATGTAGCTATTTAGTTGATTATGTATGATGAAGGGATTGTTTTATTGTCTTATTATTTTCTATAGTTTCTGAGCTTATTGGATGTAATGGTATGACCAAACTTTGCAACATTTTGGTATTAAATGAAGGATCGAGAGAAGAAGTTTAATATAGAACAAGAAACTATAGACGCTTAAGTTTTGAATTAGAAATATATTAACTTAAGTGGGTAATTATTAGTTAGGTTTAATGATTAATTTGGATGATAAACTTGTTGAATACGAAAGTTAGATTTAGTTTATTATTTGAACTAATTTAAAATCCAACTATTACTTTTAGTAAGACAATTCTCCAATTACTTCACTTTAGTCATGCATAAGAGATTAAATTAGTGAAATTAATTCTCAAGAGTTTTCCACACTGATTGATCAAATCATTTTTGTTTCCAGTTAAATTAGTTTACTTTTTAGTCTAATTACGCAATTTTCTTTAAAGCCTTTACTCAACAAATCAGGATATAATGTTTAGGATTTCATTTGTTTTTATTTTTATTTAAGATTAATTTGAGTGAACTAATTTCACCTTTTTGAGAGATGACCCTGGGTAATCAACTACAACTACCTTATATACTTGCGAGTGGGATAACCTAGGTACTTTTTTAGAACTTATTTTGGCACAACAAGTTTTTGACGTTATTGTTGAGGAGGTGTTTAGCGTTTTAAACTTAAATTAATTTTGATTGTTTGTGTTTGTTCATGTATACATGTTTTGTTAGGCCCGAATTTTTTTTATGATTAATTGAGCATGATTAGATTAATTAAGTAAATTGTGTTAGCATTAATTAAGATAGCATTAAT
>JANZXV010000005.1:28730934-28745222 GCA_027576455.1 Erythroxylum roigii | reverse complement strand
GGCCGGTTCGACCGGAAATTGTCTGAACCGGTCTTGTGTCCGGTTCGGTTTTAGTTAATAACCCCTAAATGTAAAAACCGGCCGGTTTATCCAAAACCGGTTATTTGATAACCGGATGAAAACCGAACGAACCTAAACATTACATCTTCTCTCCTCTCTTCTCTCTTCTCAGATGCCTCCATCGCACCTTTCTCTCTTCTCAGATGCCGGGTACTTGCCGGAGAAGCTTGGGTTGCTTTCAGATCTGGCCTGCCGTTATAAAATGCTTGCCCAGGGAGCCCTGCTCCATTAACGAGTGAGTCATGGAGGCTCACTCTTTCAGTCAAGGAAGAACCACTCGGTGTCGGTGACTTCCTCATCGACCGCATCATCGGAGGCTACGACAGTGGGGCCGAATATGAGCGCGTTGAGATCACGCAGCACCTGCTTGCGGTGCTCCTGTTCAACGACCGAGGAGCTGGAGCTCTTTAGCTTTCCTTTCGCTTTATCTTCTTCGCCCTTGTAGTAGCTGTCGCCCCAGCCGAGGACGGAGGAGCATGAGTAGTCATAAGAGGATTGCCAGAAGATGGCATACGTCCAGCAACAAGTTTGTGAAATCATTCTCATGAACAATGGCTTCAGATCTTGCTTGCCGCCAGAGATTGGAAACCTTAAAAACGTGATAGTGTTCGATGTGAGATTCAACCAGTTGCTGGGCTCATTGCCCAACTCAATATGGTTTTAGGCTTTGACTAATTGTCTCGGCCTCTCTCTCACTCACTCACTGAGTCATGAGCGTGGACGAAGAGCAGAAAGAGAATTTCGTTCACAACTCTCCGGTTAGCCCAAGGGATTTCATAGTGTCTGTCGCTTTCAAGATCTCTTCGCAGCCGCTGAGCAACTCCGACCCCGATGTTTGGGGTGTGCTTACCGCCATTTCCACCAATGCCCGCAAGCGCCACCAGGGAATTAATATGCTGTTAACCGAGGAAGAGCACTGTATTGGGCGTCTGGTTGAGGACATACGCTTTCAAGTCGAATCTACTGCTGTTAGTGCCACTCACTGCAAGATTTTCAGGAGAACCCATGGTGAAGACCATCCATCTGCCTTCTTGAAAGATACTAGGTAAAGCTTCTTTATTCCATGTTCCACACACTTCCCTCCTTGCTTTTTGCTAATTCTTGAGATCTCAGCACAAATGGAACTTATTTGAACTGGAAGAAGTTGGGAAAAAGCAGCCCGGAAATCAAAATTCGTCATGGCGACATTATATCCTTTGCTGCTCCCCCTCAGCACGGTACTACACTTCAAATCTTCCATCCGAAGCGTATGCATTTTCTGCTTTATACTACTAATCACTCTAATTTTTTCTTCTACGATCACAGAGCTTGCATTTGCGTTTGTTTATCGGGAAGTTCCAAGATCTACTCCCTCTACAAATGATGTGGTTGGTAAAAGAAAACCAGGTATTGTACTTTATGTAGGTGACAAGTCACTTTTCACTTTGGATCATTTTTTGGGTAAGCTTTAGATAAATTCCTTTTAAACATTGATAATTATTAAAAAGAATTATGGTTATTTGGCCATGAAAGATGCAGTTCTCTTGGTGTTGGCTATTGAGAGGATATGTAAGTATCTGATGAGGGCTTAATTATGGTTATTTGGTCATCCATTTGCACTATACTCGAACTGGCATGCTCATGAAACGACAGAGTTTTGTAAATTGCTTTTCTTTTATGTAGAGGAGATTCTTACTGAAAACAAGAGACTGAAAGGTATTGGCATTGGCTCTGCTGAGGGTCCCATCTCTCTCGATGATTTTCGAAGCCTTCAACGGTCAAACAAGGTGGCACTATTTTTCATTATCTTGTCTGGTTGATTGGGAAGATGATCCTTCATGAATTTAGTTATTAATGTTGACCGAAGTAGTATACCCCATATATCGCTACATGCAGGAATTAAGGAAGCAATTAGAAAGTCAAGTGGTTACTATTGATAAATTGCGCAGTGAGCATCGAGCAACTATTGACTATCATAAAAAGGTTGTGTGCTTCTGAAGATTCATCTCTGCTCTTGTTTTGTTTCTTGAATATGGTGAAAATTAGGTGTTATTGAAACAAGTAGGTTGTTTTTGAGAAGGAATTAATTATTATTACATTAGGCAGCACTTGAGGTGTTATAGTAAGGGGACACATGATTTTGTGTGTTTGTTTTTATTTGGTACCAATAGGTTGTTGCTTGAGATCTGAAAATAAACATTTGATGCTGAATTCTGAATGATTAGATTATTTCAAAAGTTCTTATGCTGTGAACCAACTATAGATGGATTGACAATGGGCTATAGCCCATGGGCTTAAATTCAGGTGTTTTCAATAGGCCGGCTCATGGGCCAAATCAGGTCCAGACCAGTCGAGGCTCAATTTTTCTAAACAAATTAATGTCGTTTTGCTTAGAAGAGTTAGGCTTTGGCCTGGGCAACTTAGACTCGGACTTAATTAAAAAAAACTTTTGTTTTACACTTTTAATTTTAAAAAAATTAGTGAGACTAGCTAATGGACTGGCCCATTGTCGTCCCTAATTGTAACTATGTCAGTTTATTCCTTGTATTTTTGTAAAGTTTATTGCAGAAGTTATACTTTTGCAGTAGTAGCATAAGATATCTGAGGCAGCTTCTATCTTTGGGCGATCATATAGGGGGGTGCTTGTTATGTGATCAAGCTGTGCTTGTCTTTTACCGTTTTCATTCTGCAGGAAACTGAGGATATTAAGGAATCAATGGCAAAATCATATACTGATCAGGTCAAGGAGTTGGAGCATAGATTGGACATCAAACAAGAGGAGCTGGATGAGGCTAATAGTATATTATCTGATCAAAAACATGCCCTGGAAGACCTTAATGAGAGACTCTCTGCTTCCAGACAGTCATGCATGGAAGGGAATCAAGTTGTAAAGAGGTAAAGGTGTCATTTGGGGGTTCCTGAGAAGTTGTAGTTTTGAGTATACAGTGTCTGAAGTATAGAAATAAAACCCACCATTGCTTCATCACGTGGATTCTGTTAGTTGTTCCACATTTCTTGGTCCCTCCTCTCTCTCTTTCTCTCTGTCCGTGGGTTCCTAATGATCTGTTGTTATTTTAGTTTTGAGTATACAGCATCTGACTATAGAAGTAAAATCCATGGTTGCTTCATTGTGTGGGTTTTATTAGTCTTTCTAAATATCTTGGTCTCTCTCCCTCTCTTAAATAGTTGGAAATGCCTTTCACATAAGTGCCAGGTGACGTTATGTAAGATACAAGATAGGTGGAATGGGTATTACACCTTATTTCTTACCCAAGCAAGAAAGAAAAAAAAGCGACTTTATACCCAATGTTTATTAATGGTGTGAGTTCCTGTGTTCAATATACCATCTGTTCTGGAGAAAAATAGTTTAGGTCTGTCATTGATGCTCGAGCTACTTGATAATATCTGATAGTTTAAAACATTGTAATAAATGGATTCATATTTTCAGTCAGAAAGCAGCTATAGCTGAACTTGAAGCACAGTTAGAGGAAGAGCGAGATCAGAGAAGAGACGAGCGGCATAAGGCTGCTACTGACTTAAAGGCAGCAGTGCAACGAGTTCAGGAAGAGTTTCAAGAGGAACTTAAAAGAGTGTCTCATGCTGCATTACAACGAGAAACGGAGCTGCAAGAAGAAATTAATAAGCTTCAGGTGTCTTTTTAAAAATTTAACATCTTTGCTTTTATACTTGGTTTAAAAGAGCTTCAAAATATAAATACATCATGCATTTTGATTCAGGAAAGAGAGAAGAAATGGTGTTCACAAGTAGAAACTTTGAGGCCCAAATTGGTAAATATCATACTCTTTTTGCTTAATTTGATACATTACCTGTTCAAAAGTTTAATCCTATTTCTGGATCTCTTTCATCTATTCTCTTCAGGAAGAAACCAGGCAAAAGTTGGTTATCTCTGATAATAAGGTTCGCCAGCTGGAAGCTCAAATTTGTGAAGGGCAACGGTCCTCTGCAAATGGAAAAAAGGTAATTTCTAACTCTGCTTAGATACTGCCGTAAAAGATAGATTGACTTCCCAGGTCTATTTTGTTTGCTTGTTTGAATAGAGATTGGAAAATATGCTGTTTTCCTAATGTATATTTTGGGGCAGAGAGTGGAAGAACTTGAACAAGAACTCAAAAGGCTAAGGAAAGATCTTCATGAGGAAAAGGTATATGTGGGGATTTTCCTTTCCTTTTCTTAAATTGACATATGGAGCAACATGGACCTAAGTATTATCTCTGATTGTTGTCCCATATTTGATCTGTTAATTTTGCTTGCTTTATTCTAATAATGTTGGTGCTTGACGCTTGATATGATTTTTAATACCTTAATATGATCTAAATTAAGAATGTGCCAGAATTGGTGACTTCTGATGATATGCTCTCTTATGTAATATTTAAAGTTTTAGGGTTAAAATTAGGAAACTAGTTGACATAGTGACCTTAACATTACTGTGATGAGTATTTTTGTCGTGTGTTGGGAAGCAAGTAGAAGATTGTTGAGACCCGATACCACCAGCAGTATTGTAGGAAGAGAAAGGGTGGGCAGATCAGTAAATTGGGGAGTATGTAGGGGTGTGAGTAGGAATACGATGCTGAGTTTGTTAGTTAGTTAGAGAAGTGGGAATAAAAGGGGTAGTGGGGGGGTCAGATAGAGAGATATCAGAGAATTGGTTATAATGAGGATTTTGTATTTGGGAGGTTGGCTAACCCTCGAAGCTTAGCCTATTGCTATATCGAATACATCTAATTTCTCTTCTTACTCTGTTCTTCTCTGTTTTTCTTGCTTTTTCTTTGTTTGAGTCTCTGGTTTTGTGATTGTTTGCTGGATTACTACTTGTTAGGATTTTGGTTCCTAACAAAGATTAATAGGTTGTGTTGATCTGTGGCTATTAGAAAGATGTTCACAATCTTCTTTTCCTGTAAGTCTTCTTGAATTATTTCTCATTCTCTGTTAAATCGCATTTTATTTTACTAGTGGAAATCCTTTATTTGTTATCAAATTGTATAAGAACTGAAATTAAATACTTCTTTAAGACTGTTTTGGTATTAAAACTCACTTGGAGTGGTTTTTCAAATGCATATCAGTACAACCATTTGTTTCATCTTTCCAGAACTAGTCCATTTTTAAGCTGAGGTTTTATATGCTGTTGGTAGCAGGCAGCTCGAGAAGAAGCTTGGGCCAAAGTTTCTGCTCTTGAACTCGAGATAAATGCGGCAATGCGTGATCTTGAATTTGAGAGACGGAGGTTAAAAGGTGCTCGTGAAAGAATAATGCTTAGGTAATACCTTAAAGTTATGTTCTTTTTGCATAGTTCATGTTTTTTACTCTCTAGGGATTTATTTCATCAGAATCATCGCTGTTCTGGATTCTTATAATTCTGACTGCATGCTGTTCTTGTACTCAAGGCTATGCTGTTGGCTAAATTTTGAGACTGGTATTGTGAATATTCTTTGGTGGTGATGATTTATGGCTTATCTCATTGTGAGATGAATGTGACGCAGGGAGACTCAGCTTAGGGCCTTTTACTCCACAACTGAGGAGATATCCGTATTGTTTGCCAAGCAGCAGGATCAACTGAAGTCGATGCGAAGGACCTTGGAAGATGAAGAAAACTATGAAAACACATCAGCAGATATTGATCTTGATGAGCCGAATGGGAATGTAAATGGCTTCAGAGCTAAGGACAGAGAAATAACTAGGTACATGGGCAACAATGGTCCAAAGGCTGATTGTAATCAAGCTCTAAATTCTAGTGATGAAGTAAGTGTTACTGAAAAGCATGAATGTGACGATATCAAGAGTCAAGGCGATCAAAACATTCAAGGTGAAGAATGTACAAGCAATGTCAAGGGAGGCTTCAGTTCTAAAATTGATGCAGTTGGCACAGCACCCGTTCTGGAAGCAGATGCTATAGGAACAGAACGAGTTCTTGAGACGGAGAGTCCTGGAATTGATGGTGAGAGGAACGTTAATCTGAACAGATGTTGTTTGGCTGGGGACACGATGCAACTTGACGAGGAAACTGATGTTCATGAAAGTGAACACATTCCTAGGGATGCTTCATGTCATTCCCAGTCAAATAATGCCGTGGAAAATCAAAAGGTTGGAGAAGATACAGAACCTGGAAGCACGATAAGAACAGCTGATCTTTTAGCCTCTGAAGTTGTTGGTAGTTGGGCTTACAGTACTGCTCCTTCTGTCCATGGTGACAATGGATCTCCTAGAAGTCGAGACAATGATGGAAGAGGCATTGTTGTTGTTCATGATTCCGATCAGGTGGCTGAGAGCCAAAGTGCACCATTTTCTGCCGTTGCAGCCACCAGAAGGAATCGTGAATATCAAGCTTTGAGTGAGATGATCGGAATTGTTGCTCCTGATTTGAAGGAAAAGTTTGGTAGTAGTGCTGTGGATGATGGTTACCAAGGGAGAGAAAAACAAGGTTCTACTTCGAACTCAGATACAGAAAGCTGCACGGGGAGTGATGATCGTTTGAGAGAGAGCGGCAATGTTGTGTTAGTTTCAGATGCAGAAACTGGAGACAGCAATGAACATGGAGAGCAGAATAGAGATTATGATGATGAAGCGACGGAAGCAGGTTCTCTTGGATAACACCAGGATTATTATTTCATTTTTGGTTTGGCTTGGGAGCTGTAAATATTTGACACTATCCCCATAATCCTTGCATCAATTTCTCACTGAATATCCCAACCCCATGTTCCGTAGTTTTAATAATTAATCAAGGGTTAATTATGAAAATAAAACATATGAAAGAGTGTATAATTGTTTTAAGCTGTTTGATATATTTAATTTATTAAATAATAAAATTTATATGTGATATAAATACATTATGCGAAACATTAATTTGATGCGATTTGTTTACGTTAATAGAGAATTTAATGTAGCCAAAAATTGAAAGTTGAGCAAGATTTTTTTTTAAAGATTGAAGTAGATTTTTAAAATTGAGTAAAACTTAGGATTTTTATAATTAACCTAAAAAAATACAGCCAAATATTTCCTTTTCTCCAATCTTTCTCTTTTTTTAAGGTCGTGCATCTGCTCAAACCATTTCCTCTTTATTTCTCCATCAAAATTAACATATCCATGTGTGAAACAAGCTCTTGAAGCTTCCCTACACGATCACTAATTCTAGTTCTTCAAATCTTTAACATCAGAAAAGTAAAGTTGCTTTAGAACAAGCTCTTAAAGCTTCTTTATACAATCACTAATTCTAGTTCTTCGAAACTTTAACACCAAAAAGGTAAACTTGCTTTAGAACTGAAAACAAATGTTCTATTGTTTATATATTAATCTCAATCCATCGCAAGTAAATTTATGAATCTGACCCTCAAAAATGCTCTAATAACGTATACCACAATCGCGCTCGGCTGGAACTCTTTTTAAGGTATTAAAAAGAGCTTTTCCATTTTCATGTCTATCAACTTAACACACTAGTTGGCATTTCTCCACTCTGCTCCCCTTTCTATCAAACAAGAAACTAGGATTACTAAACGTTGATGCAACTAAACCTGAAATTATATATACTTATTCAATAGAACCAACTAAACCTACATAGTTCAACATTATTTTCTTTTTCACATAACATAGTCCAACATTTTCAGCAACAAGAAATATAAGTTTAAGAAACACGTTAAAAAATGAAGTTGGTCAATATTAATGTGTAGTTACCGAATGAATATTTAGTAGAAGACTGCTACAACTTAAACCCCTTTACTGCTTTTACCATAAGGTGAAAGATCAATACTCACTGAAACATATTCATAATTTATTGAAACTTCAAAGCAAGATGATAAGCTTAGGAGGTCTTCAAAGGTGCTGAGGAAGAACCTAAAATATTTTACCTGAGCCATGTAAGAGTCATCCATGTATTTTTTTTTAAGCCATGCACATATGGAATTATTTAGCTATTATTTTGCTGAACTGGTTTTCATTAGTTAGAGATGCTTGCAGTAGAAATGCTAATGAATATGTTCATTAGTTGTTACGTTGTTTTCTTTATTTTACTTCCACTTTGATGTGACTACACACTATGGCTCCTCTTTTTTTGATAAAATTGTTACTACTTCTTTTGTATTCAAATTCTTGAAACAAAATAAAGAAGCAAGTTTTTTCTCAATTAAAAGATTTTTTTTTTTGGCTGAGCTTTGATCGGGACTTATCATTCGTATCAAAGGTAACCACAATGACATCTAATAAAGAACGTATTGAAAATCTAGAAGTAGGTTTTGGAAGTATATAGGACAACTTCTCTCGCATGAAACTAGGCATGGTTGATGAGTTTAGCTATTTGGAGGATCCCATTGGTAAGCTAATTAACCGAAGCAAGCAACATCCTCTTATGCTTTTAATGAGCACCAGGGAAACTCGTCTACTAGGCACTTTCACAACATGAGTGAGGCTCTCACGTAAACAATGATGGGAGGAGATAGATGTTCTCATCAAAATTGGCTAAATTGGAATTCCCTCGATTATCTGGCAATGACCTTATGAAATGGTTCACTAAGGTGGGACAATTCTTTCAGTATCAAAGCACCCTTGAAACACAAAAAGGTGTATATAGCTTCTTTCTCCAAGGCGAGGTCAACTAGTGGTGGTAATGATTTTGTTACTCTTATTGTAACATCTCATTATCATACTAAGGGTTAGAACTCTAAAATACGGTACATATGAGATCAATGAGAGATTAAGAAAAATGCATTTCATACTCGTGCATAATATTAGCATATACGCACGTGAATTTAAATTTTTGCACACATTAAAATGACTGTACGTGCATTCATTGACATATCGGGTATAATTGTTTATAAATGTGATTATATTGAGAATTGTGGTTTTTATATGTTGAAAACTGATTTGAAGAGTGTATTTAGTGAATTAAAATTTTTGGTGAAATTTAAAAAAATTTCTAAAAAATGTGGGTATTTTTGGACTAAAAAAATGTCAAGTGACAGAACAATTAATGAATAATAGTAGAAATTTTAATATGTGACATTAAGATTTACTGACTTATGTCATCGAATGGAGTTGAAAATTGGAGACAAATGGACTAGTAAATTAAAAAACCAAAAGTAGGACTGTAGGAAAGTGACAAATGTCACTACCCTCATCACTTACTATTCTTTTACGCAATTAAAGACCATCCCATGGTCTTTTACTTGTCATTCACCGCATATGCTTCATTTCTCCATCTTCTTCTTTTTCTTCGTCTTTCTCTTCTTCACTCACAAAACTCTCTCTCACACTCACCATGCTGATTTTTGGTCTAGCTCTTTCACCTTATTTCTCCAAGATTTGTTCTCCTCCATGTTGCCACTAAAGACCTAACCCTACAACCTTTTATTGACAGAACTGAAGCTACTAGTCATTTTTACATGGAAAAATTAATAAATTAACAAACAAGAAGTCAGGTACTTCTTATATGTGGCAAAACAGTTTGGTATGTTATGAGGATCAGGTAGTTATCCCTCTTAATTCTCATTTGATTTGACAAATTCTCAAAGAAATGACTTTCCACTTAAAGGTCACTTTGGTGTTTAAGGAATATACAAAAGGCTAGCTTAGCAATTTTATTAGCCATCAATGCATAAAGTGATTCAAGATTATATAGTTCTCTATAATGCGTTTCAGTGAAAAAAAGAGACTTTATCACCAACTGTTCTGCTCCAATCTTTGCCAATTCCTTGTTAAGTGTAGGATGACATCATAATATGTTTTATCAACATCTAATGGAAATAATTCTATCCTTATTATGGTCAATTGCTTGAGCAAATCGATGCATTTCATGCCATTATCTTATCTATGTACAATAAAAATGGTTCTTGAAAATTTTATGGAAGGAGTTGTCAAGCTTCATAGTATGCCAAGATCAATAATTAGTAAGATCTTATCTTTATCATCCATTTTTGGAAAGAATTCTTTAAGTTATTTGGTACCCAAAATGTACCCTCCATAGATCAATAGCTAAACGAAGGTGACAAAACATTGTATTGAACAATATTTACACAGCTTTGAACAATCCAAAAAATGGAGTTCCTTTCTTCTATAGGCCGAGTTTTGCTATAACACAAATTATTATTCATCTACAGGCATGACACAACTCCAAGTATTTTATAACAGATTACCACCTGTTATTCCATATTACCACATTAGTACCTCTCCAGTTAATAACGTAGGCCAATTTCCAGCTTATTTAAACTTAAACCTAACTTGCATGCTATAGATAATAGAATGAAGCAAATGGATGATTCTAGAAGACGAGAGTTGTATTTAGAAGCATGAGATTTGGTCTTCCTTAAGCTCCAACCATATTGTCGTTCATTTTATTTTTAAAAGTGCCTTTCAGAAGTTGGTGAGTTGTATTTATGGCCTATATAAGATTGAATGAAAGATTGGGCAAGTAGCCTATAAGCTTAGTCTTTTAGCAGGCTCTCAAATTCATCTTATATCCCATGTTTCAACGCTTAAGAGAAAATAGGAAGCTTTGATGAAATAAGTAACGAGCTACCCCCTTTTGTTGATGATGGCGTTATTCTTATAGAACCTAAAGCAATTTTGGATACACAGTGGCTAAAGAAAGGTTCAATTTTTATTGAAGAAAGCCTTATCAAATGGAAAACTTTCTCACCAAACGATGCTACTTGGGAAAATACGTAAGAACTTTATTACAGATTCCTTCAATTAAACTTTGAGGACAAGGTTTACAGAAACGAAGGGGGTAATGATAAGCTCAGGAGGTCTTCAAGGGTGCTAAGGAAGAACCTAAACTATTTTACTTAAACTATGCACGGATGTAGTTATGTAGCTTTTATTTTGCTGAACTAGTCTTTAGTAGTTAGAAATGCTTGCATTATAATAGGTCTATTAATTGCTATATCATTTTCTTTATTTTACTACTACTTTGATATGACTATATGTTATAGATCCTTGTTTTAGGGAAGTTGTTACTTCTTCTTTTATATTTAAGTTCTTGAAATAAAATAAGGAATCAAGCCTTTTCTTAATTAAAAAAATTTAGTTGAACTTTGATTGGGACATATCATTAGAGAAGTACTCATCACTTCCTCCAAAGTTAGAATTCCCAAGAAAATTAGCAGGAGAGTTGTTTTGCCTATGAAAACTAGAGGGCTCAAACAAACCTTATTCAATAATAGAGTTTCTACTTAAAAGTGTGGTGATGGTGGAAGCAAGTAGGTGTGTCAAGTTTTGATTTTGTTTCAATTGGTCATTTTCTTCTTCTTTAAGTAGTGTTTCTAACCATGATAGAGCTAAACGAAACTTGTGATTTTTTCCTGTTTTAAAATTTATTTTAATATTAACTAAATAATTTTATGTGGAAATTATATTCCACATGTCATCCACGTGAAATTGTTAACATGGATTCTAACGTCCAACTATTTTGGCAAACTTAAAAATTCAAGCATTTTATTACTACATTTTAAAGCTCAGATTATATTTGCAAAATTTAATAAATTTTGAGATTTTTTCTTAATTAAACCATTAATTAATAATGATGCATATAGATATCATTGGGTAATTATTTATTTGAAATTTAATATTTTCTATTAGCAAAAGGGTTACAAAAGACCCAAAGTTTTGCCTAAAATTTAAGTAGGACCCAAACATTTCTAAACATTTCAATAAAATCCAAACATTTGATAAACATTTAAAAAGGCCTTTAAGTTAATAGAAAATTAACCCCTATGTTAAATATCACTGACAAGAAATTTCTTTTTTTAAAAATATTTAGGTACCTCATTTTTACATAGAAAATTTATCTAACATGGCATGGGTCTACAATTTTGGTAACCCTCAACATATTCTCTCTCAAATGACAACTTTCCATTTTTGCGTCTTTGTGTTGCCTTGTTGAGTATATTATGAGGTCTATCTTGGGTTTATGTTATTTGTTGTGGCTTCACGTGGTGGGGTTTATGTTGTCTACTCTCCTCTTGTCTCCTTAGTATTTGGTGTTTACAAAATTTACAGGTAATTTATGGTCCTAACATGTTGGTGGTCTCAACATGTTGGTGTGTGATCGATTGTTTTTGCTCCCAACTTTTGTTTTCTGCATTTAAAGAGATAAAAATAATATTATACTTATTGGTATGTTATTTCTACTCCCAACATATTGGTGTTATTGTCCGTAGATAACAGCTTGTTAGTGGTCCCAACTAGACTAAATTAATGAACTGGTTTGGAAGTAGGAATTATAAGAAGACAAAATAGGATTGAAAATTTTAATAGAGGAGAATTTGGGTGTCAAAGAAGATTTTGATGTAATTTCTTTGTTTTATCTATGTAGAGAATCTATTTAAAGGACTATCAAGGAAACCACACAGTTAATACCCATGTTAAGATAAAGGGAAATTGATTGAGGATAGTGTGGAATGACAATGAAAAACATAGTATAATTGCAATTAAGAGATATAAGTCATCATATTAGCCTTTGATGAGATTACTGGTGGTGGTAATGACCAAAGCAAGTGTCGAACTGATCAAAGGTGGTATGTAATTGGGATTTAGATATAGAATTATTAGAGGGATGAAAAGAGTCTTAGAAAATGAAATAAAGAAATATGGAAAATATAATACAAAATATGAACGGTAGTCATAAGCAAAAGGAAATATTTTCTAAAAGAAGGAGAAATTATAATAAGACTCGTGAAACAAAGGAATTATAATAAGATTGTAAAAAATCTAAATATGTTTTATCCATGAGCAATAGTCTTGGCAATCATATATAACCAAAGCATGCAAAGTTCTATGCATCTTGCATTTAATTTTCAAAATAATCACACCTGCATTTATTTTTCAAAATCATCATATATTAATTTAATTTTCAAAATGTTTGTTCCATTCATATACACATTATTGAACATTAACCTTTTTAATGCTTATGTACTTAACATTATAGGAATGACTCAATATGGAAGCTTTCAATTATTGTTGGACCCCAAACTTTTCGTGAAAGATTAGAGCTGTTAAATAGAAAATTTTGGTGATTAGTCATGAGTTAAGAGCACATGAATGAAAGTTCTTGAACTAAGAAATGATAGACAAGAGTAAAGTAGGGGATATGAAAAGTGGATAGATTCATGATTTGTTATGGGGTTTTTGGTAGATAAAAGATTTTTGAAATAGAAAGAATTAAAGTGGAAGTTAGCGGTAAATGAAAGCAATATTATGTAGTAAATTGATGACGAATAGGTATATGTGTATGTTCGTTATTAGTGCTCATGATTAATCATGGGCTACGTTTTTCTTTTCAGATGATAGTGATCTAAAAAAAAAGTTAAGAATGAAGAGTGTATAGAGTAGAAAAAGGTGATCTTAGTACGAGTTGTGTTAAGGAAAGATTCTGAAAGAAATGGGTAGATGATCTGGAAAATGTTCGTAGAATATGCTTCAGTCTTTTAGCCACAACGTTTTCTCTAATTGTCCAAATGAGGTGATTCTTAATTTGGATTAAAATAGAGATATATGGCTACATTTTGTATGAAGACATAGAATTTCAACTCTGTCTCTAAGAATCCCAGAATTTGTCATGAATTTATGAAATTGGTGTAGTATGTTGAATGGAAAATTCATTTCCAGATTTAGGGGCAAATTTGGAATTGATATGAATAGATTTTAGCAGGAGTGCCTTCATGAAAGTTGTAGATCTTTTTGTCCTCTTTTGAACCATATAACGAACTCTATAATCCGATATCTGTAGGGAAAGTTATGGCAATTTTCCCAATCTGTATCGTCTGATGACATCATCTTCATCTCAAAATGACATCATCCATTTGTCTGCTTTTTATTTGACCCCTTAGATAAAAGAATTGGCCTTTGTGGTCTTCATAAGAGTTGTATCCCTTGAAATTATCTTTCCAACCATATAAAGAACTCCTTAATCCGATATTTGTAGGGAAAGTTATGGCAATTTTCCCAATCTGAATCGTCTGATGACATCATCATCGTCTCAAAATGATGTCATCATCGTCTGCTTTTGTTTTTGACATCTCAGATGAAGGAATTGGCCTTTATGGCCTTCATGAAAGTTGTAGCTCTTCTTGTCCTCTTTCGAACCATCCAAAGAACACCTCAATCAGAAATTTCTACAGAAAGTTATGGCTGTTTCCCCAAAACTGGTTTAGTATAATTGAGTTCCTAAATATGGTTGCTTCTTTTGACCATAACTTCTTCTCTAGACCTCCGAATGACTTGATTCTTGAACCATTGGATTCGTAAGA
>JANZXV010000005.1:28691872-28703065 GCA_027576455.1 Erythroxylum roigii | reverse complement strand
TAATTCAGTAGACGCGTCTAGGGAGAATTATCTCCCTTCGAGCTCTAGGCTCGCAGTATCAGTATCAGTGGCGACTCTGGTCACAACTATCCTTTATCAGTTTATGCATCTGTGTATGAATGCACATGCCCAATCTACAGTCCAAAATTCCTAATTCACAGTCCATAATTTATAAGTAACAGACCATAATTTATAATCACAGTAATCCCTGTAGGGCAATCAAGTCACATTAAACACATAGATTGAGATAACCACCTAGGTTACTTACCTATTACTTCCGAGCTAATGCCGGGAAGTCTCTGCGATGTCGGTCGAACGTCGCCCCACTTGGGCCTCTATAAGAATCAGAGAAGGTACCGATCACTAAATATTCAATCCGAATGAATTAATGATGCACATGTAGGTGAAAATGCATGTTCATGATATTCCAGGCCCTAATCCCATTTTTTCCATCAGAAAAATCCTTCTAAAAATTAGAAACCTAACGGCGCTGACGGTGCGCAATTCGGACCTCTATAGGTCCCCAATTAAAGAAAACAGTAACTAAAGACTCCGTTACCCGGACCCATGTCAATTTTCCGTCCAAAAATCTCCAATCTCTCAGAAAATGAAATTAAAAATTCTATGAATCCGATGCCTCAAGAATCAGGTCAATCGGACGCCGGACGGAAAAGTTATTCACGAAAGAAACAAAAATTCAAATAAAACAATGAAAGTTCTGCCCATGCACTACCTCTTAAAACAGAGCAGTATTTGTAAATTCAGTAACTTTCATTCTCTTTAGTCAAAAATTGTACAATAAATATGCTTAGAAAGATCACTATGTTATCTACAACTTTCATGAACAACCAAAAATCCAATTCACTTGCTAACTAGGTCAAACAATTCACCAAAGCATCTGTCTACTTAAATGTTCCAATCTGCACAGTAAATTTCAAACCAGAATATCTCCTAGCACAAATGTCAATAAAATCACTACTTTATATCCTTGAAAAGATAAGATCTCATACTTTAATATTCATGAAGAACTCGAACTCCAACTCCATCTCTAACAATTTCAAAACTGTTATGCAAGTTTCTGCCATGATCAGCGGTTAACACCCTAATGCAGGTTCAGGTTTTAAAAATTCATAACTCCCAATTCTGATCTCCAAAAATTATATGCCATATACCATTTTCAAGATAAATGTTTCCTCTACAACTCTTCAGAAGATCTCTTAAGCCAATTCAATTCACAAAATTGCTAAAATTGTTACTAATCAGAATGTGCATCAAATTCACACTTAGGCTAGCTTTCCACAATTTCCAGTAAATCAGTTAATATTCCACAATGCATAACTCCTAATATACATATCGAAAAATTACAAAAACCAGTGGGAATGGAAAGCTAACTTAATATGCTTCAACTTTCATGAAGACCATTGGTCCTAATTCCTTCTCAATTAATTTATAAAAATTATCAAAACTCTAGGTCATATGGCTCAGTTACTGTTCACAGTAACCCTAGCAGTAACTTTCCATGCTCTAATTCCCCCTCTTAAAGCTCCAATTAGCCAATACCTATTTCACAAAAAACTGTAGGCAACATCCTAAAGTTTAGGTGGCCACAAACTTCACCTCATTTTCATAACCACACAATGAGTTATACTCAAAACAGTACAGTAGGTCAAAAATCAATTTTCAGCTTTACTTCCCAACTTCACTTCCTATCATGCCAATGCAATTTCTACTACTATAAGCATCTCAATTGGACACCAAAATCAATCCCTACATCATTCATACATTCACTTAGACCAATAGGCAAAATTTTGCAGCACTCAATTCTTCATTTCTAAGTAAGATTCATCATCAATAGGCAATCAAAATCAAGCTAAAAACACTCATTCATACTACTTCATCAATTCTTACTTAAACCTAACCTTATACCCACTAATTCAAGCAATAATTTTCATCAATTTAAAGCATCAAGAAACATAATAAACACACCATAACTCCCATTAAATGCTTCTAACTACCATGGCATTAAATTCTTAAGTAAAACACCATGAAAACATCATTTAAAGCTTAATTAAAATCACTTACCTACTTAGCTTCCAACCTTGAATTCCTTTCAATTCTTTCCTTCCTATTCTCACTAACCACTTCTTCTAACCCCATGCACATAGATCATCAACATGGCAAGACAATAGCTTAGTGACAAGTAAAAGAATTCTTGAGTTTTTGGAGGAAGGAAGGAGAAATCGATGGATATGAAAACAAATAATGAAAGAGGGTTTCAAGTTTCGGTTAGAATGAAGTTTTAAACAACAAAACAAGTCATTCTCCCTTCTTTTGTAAGACATCACCGAAATTAAGAGATAGGGAAGCATTAAATGGAGGCAAAGGTGGCATTATAGGATTAGTCTAATGGAAAAGAAAAGTCAAATAAATCAACTATTATACTTTAATCAATTTAGCCAACTTCTCCACCCAAATTTTCGGTTCCTACATGTTTTAAGGGTCCACTTTTGGGTCCCACCAAAATATGCAATAGTTTAATACCAAATAACAGTAGAAAATCAACCTGTTCGCCACTTGGCGATTTTTTTTCTGGTCCGGGAATTTTCTCCGAAAAATTCCAGAAAAATTCCTGAAAATCCCTTAAAATAGAAAACACTCAATGGCGTATTCAGAATAATTTTTCAAACCCAAAAACCACGTTAATCCCAATAAAATTGTATTAGGCACAAAAATCCGGGAATATCATGTATGCATGTACAGTAATTTCATGTGCACAAATGCTACTGTGTAACAATCCTATTATGCATGAGCAGTCCTATGCAATCCCAATCTAGCTCATCCTATGTCAATTTACCATTCTACCCTTCCAATTGAGGGTGGGATGTTACATATACAGTTAGCTACACAGTCATATAGCTGACCATGTATTTCATTTTTCCCCATTTCTCAAACATACACGGTCTTACTAAGTTGCACGGGTATGTGACTAACCATGTAAGTTACAAGAGAGGCTGAAGTTGTGTCTTCATGATCCTACACACTTCCAAAGAGTTACATAGTCTTATACAGCGTCGTATAGGTTGTAAGAACTTCATTTAGTTCATTTTTTTGTCCCATCTTTCCCCTAATTCATCTCCTTCTTATTCCACAAAGGCAAATAAGATTGAACATCAAAAAGATGGCTCCAAAGATATGCTTTTAGCTCATTTAGTTCTTATTCTTCCAACTTGTACCTAGAACAAAATATGAACTAAAATAAGTATGTTAATCACATCATAACATTAATCACTACGTATTAGGGAGTAAATATGTAGTCAATAAAGCACTCATTACTTATACCACTTATAAGAGTTGATTTGGATTTAGATTATAAAGATAGATTTGTCGTAATTTTTGATATACAAAAGGTATATGCTTTTTTTGTTTATTATTTAATAAATGTATTGCTTTGTGATATATGTCTCATACATCTAATATACATGCATCTTTTGATTGATTTATGTATACAAGGCTTAGTTAGAGCTATTGAGACCACACTACCTAATGTATGCCATAGAATGTTTGCCAGACATATTTATCATAATTAACATACACAATAGACTGGGAAAGACTTAAAGGAGATAGTTTTTGACAACTGCATGGTCAATATATGTTGAGGATTTAAATGAGCAACTTAAGAGGTTAGACAAAATTAGACCTGAATTTGTTGTTGCATTGTATAAATATCCAAAGAAGACTTGGGCTAAGTCATATTAATCGTTCGAGTCGAAGTGTCCAATTGTTAATAATAACATAAGTAAGACTTTTAATGGATGGAAACTACCAGTAAGAGATAGACCAATATTTGGTAAGATAAAGAACATTATGGCAGTGATTATAAATAAACATGTTGAAAGGAGGACATATGCATATTGATGGAAGTCTAACATTGCACCTATAGTTGTCAACAATATTTAAAAAATAAGGAGCAATTAATACATGATTGTATAGAATGAGGATGGAGCCTATAAGGTGAGTAAAAGAGATAGGAAGTATGTTGTCAAGCTAGGAAGAGACAATTATTATAGTTGTAGAGCATAGGACCTATATAGTTGTCCATAAAACATGTTATTAGTGCAATTAATCACTTCAAAAAATTGAGGCATTTTTCAATGAATGTTACAAGAAGAACATCTTTCTGAAAGTGTCTGATAAGGTGTTGTAGCCTATTATGAGGATTAGCTTTTAGCTAGAGAATGATTATAAACAGATTCATCAACCAATTAAAAGTATAATGTCAGGATGACCAGAAAAGATAAGAAGGAGTTAATAAAAGTGCCTAATGTAAGAAAAATGTGACAAAAGGGTCAAGTGCAGATATCTAGGAAATGTGAAACTTCTAGGCACAATAGCAAAAGGTGTGATATAACAACACCAAGTGAACATCCTATCAATGTAAGTAACAAGTAGTTTAACATTATTTGTTTCATTTAGCTTTCAATGGTAACTTTATATTGTAGGTCTCAATAGCTTTTAGAGAAAGATGAACTTTTAGAGAAGGATTAGTAACACCAGCATCAATAGAGACATATTTTTAGGTAAACTTAGATGAATTAGCAGCAATTAATTAAAGAATGTATATCTACTTAAAAAACATAGTGTTAATTAATCAAGAACATATATATAGTTAAAAAACATAAAATGTAAGTTTAACAAGTGCTTAATTTCTTAAATTCGTTGTCACTATTAAAATGATCAACATGTGATCAATCAATGTTGATTCACAAGTTGCCAATCCTATAAAATTGACTAAAAAATATTATGGACATGAAAATCCTACATATTTAAAGTTAAGTTTTGAACCTAGAGGTTTTAGGTTCAAAGGTAATTCTAGCATCACTTCAAGATAGTTACAAGCTATAGTAACTAAAAGGAGAGTACAAATTGGGAGCAACAGCCAAGACATTGACATTCTAAACAATTAAACAGGTTTAGCCATAAATTATGCTTTTATGTTAAGCTTATTTTGTAAACATCATGAATTAAAAAGTGCATTTTGGTCATAAATTATTTCATCTCCTATAAGGTATTAGATTTGCCAGATTTTAAGAGCTTGGAACTGCTATAAATAACAATCACTTCTAACTGCTCTACTTCTTTTTTCATTACTTTCCTTTGACAAAGATGCTACTAGTTGCATATATAATATGCAGGTTAAGATCAATATTTTAGCATCTAGAGCCATAGGTTAAGCATGAGTTGCATGATTTAAAAGTTCTCTCAAGAATCACATGTTACATTATTTATAGTATTTTACAAGTATAAATTATACTAGAGCCCTTTTATGGTGCTATTCCTATATAGGAATATATAGTTTCCAAATATTCCCTTGCTAGTTTTATAATGGGTTTAAAGACAAATTTAATTTAAAATTACAATACAACATCTTACAAAGTTGTTTTTAAGTGATTATAAAGACCAACTGCAACTGGTCCCATTCCTCTTTTTAGTAAAGCAATATGAGGTAGATTATTTTGAGCAGTTGGGATGTTTGGAAAATAACAAAAATTGACAAAGAGGAAAAACATTCACAATGAAAATGAAAATGAAAGAATTCAATGGGTTCAAATTTAAAATTTTACACATTTATATGCATAATTGAACTAAACCTATTTTGCAACCACCTATGAAAAGATGAACAACAAAACCAAAATTAAAATAAAGCCTACAATTATATTTAATAGCTTAAACCTCAATTATTTCTTCTCTTTCACTAACATTTCAATGTCTTGCTTCATAATTTTCATTTGCTTATCTAATACATTTATTTCTTCTAAATTTCTCCTTAATTCATCCTTCTTAAGTATGGATATTTCTTTTCTTAAATTATGAGTAATATACTCAATTCTATCATAAAATTGCTTGTCGTACCATTGAAACAACTTACAATTACCAACTAGGTAATTAGGACATTAAAAAAACTCTTCTCCTAAAATTATTATCGCTCTATAAAGTCCTTAAAGAAGCTTTTAACCTATAATATTAAATCACTTTTAGCTCATTATTATAGCTAGAACTGCTAAAGTCTTCAAATTCCATTTACAAAGTAGCAAAAGTTAAAGAAATTGTATATATTTGAACTTGTTTGCATTATATGAAAAGAAATGCTCTTTCTAAGTCATAATGCTCTATCAAAGGAATTCAGACCTAATATACAGGAAAGAACACCAGATATTTTCTATATTTCACATTGTTGCTAATTACAATGACTTTACTAGAAAGGTTTTTATTGAAAAATTTATCCACTTTATACTAATTAGTTTTAGTTTACGACCTTTACATGTAGTGCACTATTGTTGTAAAAACAAAAGAAATCTACAACACTATAGCATAATTCACAAACTTGCCTCAATTTTAGTTCTCAAATTCTTCCCCTCTTTTGTTTACAGTCAACAAATAATGGCATGTTTGACTTTGGAATAAGACATTATTTGCTGTCATTTAGCAATCAATATCAAAATCCATCCCTTCCTATGTAAATTGCGCTACTAGACCATGACATTTAATTTAAAACCAACACTAATTCCATCATGAGGTCTCATTTCTCAGATCTTGCATTTGTTTCATCAGTAAGTTCCCACACATTCTTTCATTTATAAGGTGAAATTTATTCATCAGCAAGCTCCTACGCACTTGTAATCTCCCCACTGTTGATTGAAAGCTCGATTTAAGAAGTGTATAAATTATAACATGTAAAAGCAATGATAAAATGTAACTAGACATAGAACTAAGGCAAGAAAAATTAAACAAAGGAAATCATACAAAAACACAGAAGTTGAAAACATACAAACAATTTATCTAAGAAGCATGGACACGACAAAATGGAGCTATGTCCACGTGTCAGACACGTGTCCGTGTTAGACACGCACGTGTCCGTGTTAGACACATGTTTGACACGGACACCCACGAAGAGTGCATATATATGCTCTATATTTTTTTAGAAGAGTCTAGAGTTAGACTTCTCATGTCAGACACATGCTGCACATGGTTACATTTTATTGAACTGTCAGGAGGTTCTTTCATTAGTGCAGTAAGTTGAACACGTGATTTCCATATCTTCAAATTGGGTTGTACATTACTGACAGATGTCATTTTTTATTCAGATTATACGAGGCATTGTTAAAGGAGCTAATGCCGGGTATTTCACATGATGATATGAATAACGAAGTGGGAAAACACTTCCCTCGCTGGTTGGAGCGATATGTAAGCTCTCACTTACATATATTCTTATAGTTAAAAACCATGTTCAAATGTTCTCATGCCATTGTAACCTTTGCTATGCTACTTACTTTTACGTAGGTCGTCGAAAATCCAATACAGAACAAGTTTATTTGTGATCTTGCAAAGGGACCTCTGCGAACTGTTAAATCTTATCCAGTGTATTTCGTGAATGGATACAAATACCATACAGAATCTCATGGGCATAGCATGTCAACAACAAACAGTGGTGTTGCGATACAGGGAGAATTGCTGGACTATTATAGGAAAATAATTGAAATACTTGAAGTTGAGTACCCTGCAATGCCAATTAAGCGATGTGTGATATTTAAATGTGACTGGTATGACCCGACACCAAATGTAGGAACAAAAGTGCATAGCCAATACAATTTAGTTGAAATAAACTGTCGCAGAAGATTGAGACAATTTGAACCGTTCATCTTGGCAATGCAAGCGAAACAGGTTTGTTATGTTCCTTTTCCAAGGTTACGAGGCGATAAGACGGATTGGTTGGCGGTTTGCAAAGTGAAACCTAGAGGTGTTTTTGAATCACATGGCAACGGAGAGCGTCGAGCTGACAGTGACCCATTTCAGGAAGATGCCACCTGTATCAATGCATAAGTCACGTATGACGATAATGAACCTTTGAACGATCCGTCTAACACATATGTTGACATTTCATCAGGAGAGTCTGTCGAGGGTCAAAGATCTGAAGAGTAGGAGGAGTTTGATTCTTATTCTTCTGAAGAGGAAAATGATTGTAATTTACAATTAAGTTATGATAGCGATTAATTCCTGTTTGTAAATGACTTCGGTTATATCACAAATACAATATTTCTTTTAATCATTACAATTCGTATTCAAGGAATGTCGACAAGGCGAATGGTTCGTAACGGTCATAATTCTTTTCGTTGGGAGAAATGTGGCAAAATTGTCCACACCCAAAGCATCAACACTGCAGGAAATATTGTTGGTTCATACACTCAGAAGCGTTTGCCATCAATGGCCGATCTTCTACTTGAAGGTGTTTAATATGATTCTTACAACATCTCTGTTCTTATTATGTATATCTCATTTCCTTTGTTGAGGTTTTTATACAAAATAATAATTGATGGTCTATACTTCATGTTGCTCTAAGCTTCCTCTATTCTCAAAGAAGAAATGTATGTTAATAGAGGGCAAAGCGATGACACAACGGCCTATAAATGTTTAGGGAAATCTGTTGTTGAAGATTCATCAATTCCTCATTCCGGGTCTGGGCAATCACGTATGCATTCATGTCCTCATTTTGGTTTGTTTATCACATGTCTATTAGCACAATATGAAAAGTTAATAAAGGTTCTTGACATTGTTAGGTAAATTTGTTCCCCCTGCTCATAGTTCATCGGAAGACTTCGTCTTCCATACGACAAGCGGTAACTTATTCATTGTTTCCCATAGAAGTATGGATATAGCTGAAAAGTTATTGAATGAAGGTGTTCCAAACCTTACACCCGATGGCAGAAGTCTGACTGTTTCTAAAGCTTCGTTTAAACGTGCCAGGACCCTTCTAGGGAATCCAGATATCGGGGAATCATTTACTTTTACAGATTCCTATGTCACATGGAATTAAACATAATAATTATATCATGCAATACATTATCAGACTAAGCTTAAAAGTTGATTTCTGGTTGTTTCCGTTTGAATTTGTTGACGTTGATTTGTTGTCCTTACCAACTTGTTGACATTCAATTCCATTGCCTTATTTCCTTTGGCACATATATGTATATATATATAACAATATATATATTTATTTATTTATTTATTTATTGTGTAAAATATTGCATTCAAATTTTTATATTTGTAGAGAATTCCATAAACATTGTATTTCAGGTAACAATATGGGACCAAAGAGACAACGCGAAGTTATGCGGTCACGGTTTAGACCGATGTTCGGAGGAGCTTATTGTGAAGGTGGATCGTCACAGTCTGGTACTCGCACTGACTCCCCTACTCCTCCTACACACCCGACTCCTCCAGATGAGCCATCACCTCCTGCTCCTCATGTTACACCAACCCCTTCAGAAACTCATATATCATCCAATACCCCTTTGGTGGATGCAGATGTCCGTCAGCCTGGATCTGTGGGAGATGATAGGAGGAAGTATATCACAATTATCAATGAACAGTAGGTCAAATAACATTAATCTTTATTTGCTTTACTATAAGACTTAGGTGTTTTAATTCTTTTCTAGACTCCACTTACTCTTTATTTTAGGTTGGTTCCGTCTGGAATGAGTTCCAGATATATGACTTCCACATTTAAGGAAAGGATTGATCCTGAGGGTTATGCGTGGAAGAATATATCTAAGGCAACAAAACAATTTTACTTTTAGGAGTTTGAGGTACAATAAATATTTATTTTCACTTTATATTGATTTATATAGTCTAATTAGATAAATAGTATAACATTATATATAATAGTCTTTTTTTTTCTTCATTCAGAAAGAATTTTTCTGGGATGCTCGTTAGGACGCGAGCATATATAAAATATGGGAGTCGCCAGCTCGTACATGTTATTGTGACTTTCTTAACGTGATACACAAGGCTGGTGCACGACCCCGTTATATTTCGGAGGCAATTTGGAGTCATTGGCTGGAGTATTGGGCATCACCTACGGCGATGTCCATCTCAGGGCGTAACTCGGCCAACAGACGTGGAGGTCCGGGTAGAGAGAGTCTTCCCGTACATACGGGAGGTTCCATAACCCACCAGAAGCATGCAGATAGACTTGTAAGTATCTCAACTTTACACTTATGTTGTAACTATTTTGCTTTGTTTCATTGTAGATCATGATAATAGTATAAATGTCTGGTGCCATTAATGGCTGTGGTAAGTTATTTTCTTTGTTGAACAGGGGGCAAATATAATACAATTAGGAGAAACTCTGCCGAAATTTTTTTAAATAGTAGTTCACATCTAACAGTGTAGTTTTTTATGTAGGAAAAGTCATTAGGCATGAAGCCTACACCAGTTCAGTTGTTTTTGCACACTCACACGAAGAAGCATGACGGAGTCACTTTCATCAACAACCGATGTAGAGAACTGAATGTATGTCAACCTAATCCATTTTTCAATGTCTTAATAATGATCGATCCCTTCCTTATAATGTAAACATTGCTTCCTTATAGGACCAATTACAACAAACTCTTCATCAGCAGTCTCAGGAGGAAGAAACTGTAGATGAGACTCAGACGTATCTTGAAACGGTGGGTGGTAGGGACCGTCGTGGCAGGATATTCAGCCTAGGTTCACATGCAAACACATGCTATTCACAATCTTCAATGTCCAATACAGCTGCGTCTACTACGCCAGTGAACAACAACGAAGTCATCGAGCTTCGGGCTACAGTGCAAACATTGATGGACAAGATAACTCATTTGGAAGAGGAGCGAATGAGAGAGCAGGATCAACGGATGAGAGAGCAGATGGAGCTGATGGCTCGCATGAGAGAGGAGATGGAATAGTTGAAGGGAAAGTATAAAGACGACCCTCCGCGATCACCAACACCATAGATACTCTAACTCGTTATGTTTCAATCACAAAGATAAGAATTTGTGTACACTTTTATGTGTTTATTATCAAATTTGAATTAATAAAAATTCTTTTAATTATATATCATCATTTAATTTTTTGATTACATAAATTATATATATACAAATTAAGTTGTATGTATAGATTAGCGTGTAAACGATCTAGAAGGGGGGTTGAATAGATCTTTCAAACTTTTCGAATAATTCTACAATAAAATCAGAAGTCAATTCACACAAAAACTAATTTAATAAAAAACAAATGTAAAGAGTAGAGAAGAAGGGCAAAAACTGTTTTTATAGAGGTTCGGTGCTAAGACCTACGTCCTCTACCTAAGCTCCCACTTAGGATTTTGGCAAACCACTA
>JANZXV010000005.1:28654042-28682708 GCA_027576455.1 Erythroxylum roigii | reverse complement strand
CATAAAGTACACGATGCTGAACGTTAAGATATAATGTTTCTAACAGAGGTAAGCTTGGTACAAGAAGGCCTATCAAAATTCAACACATTAAATAGGAGTTATAGGACAAATATTTCAGCACTTTTCTTTTTTAAGGCAACCTATGACAAATGAAATCATACTTTCTACCAAAATATACCAAAAGGACTATTTTGATTACAAGGACTATGCTCCAACAATTTAATAAGTCTTGCTGGGCTTAATTAGAAAGTTAAATGCAGGTTGAAAAACTGCACCACAAAGACAGTATTAACATGGAGCAGGTCATCAAGAATGGAGGTATCATCTCATGCAAAACACGTGCCTTTTTTTCATTTGTTGTTTTTTGACATAGAAAAGGTCAACCAGGATTTGGTAGATGGACAACTTTTGTCTCTAAATGGTCAAGCTGACTGAATATAAGCAACATCTCCCAAAAGTATTTTATTTCTCCCATACTATGCAAATAATTAAATAGTCAGGGCTTGACGAGAAAATTACCATATAACCAATCCTTGAATAAAAGATGAAGTGCACATGACAACTCCCGCTTCTTATTTTCCTCAAGAGGCGCTTCCCTTAATAATTGCTTTATCTCGCCCAAATTCTTTTGCTGGAAATATCAAAAACATTTCACCAATTCAAACATCAGGTGCATGTAAACTTGAGTGCTACACAGAGCAACTATTAGAAACAAATGTATACTTTCATTATAATCAACAACAGTTACATTTCTCTGCTGTGATGCCATGTAGATGCCTGGCAAAATAAATGGGTTATCTTTTGTAGATCCACACGATTCACCTCCAAGCCAGTTAGGAATCTATGAAAATAAATAACTAAATGTCAGTTGTTTTCAAAACCATTAGAAGTAGCAAGAGTCCAAGACATCATCGAGTGAAATGAACAAGTGACACTAATCCAAAAAAAAAAAATTCATTTCCTATAAATAAAAATTTATCTGTATGAACATACCAAAAAGTTAGTGAATTGGTCAGGGTCCAGGCGTGTTGCTGTCTCTGCTTGAACTTCAGATACGCCTGCAGGATGAGACAATGAATCATGTGGATCGACCACCCCCAATGTCACAGGTTCATCCCACCTGTTGATAGTTGCCCCAATGCCAACTTCAGCCATGTGTTCCTCCAGCTCTGAGTAATAAGTATTGTATGGTGCAACCTGATTTTAAAAGCCACATATTTACCAAAACTTTATCCATCAAGGTGGTAGCTTGGGCCTTATCTTCAAGTAAGTAAAACTGCTGAACTTAAACTTGGAGATGTATATACCCATGAACTTTTGAAGGCTAGTTACTGATCTGTCAAGTGTACACTCCTTTCGGCAACTAAAACGGAGCACACCATCCCAACCAACCACTTTCTAAATTTTTGCTTTTTCCAACAAAAATCAAGTAAATAAAAATACTAAAGCAGAAATTTTTGTAGCATTAGGATGTCCCAGTAATAAAACAAAATTTTCCATGGAAAAAGAAGTCAATCAGCAGAATGTTAATCCCAACTCAACTGTCAACTAAAATAGATCTTATTTCTCAGAAAAAAGACTAAATCTTATAAAATTCAACCATGACCACCATCATTCCCCATATGCTCCAGTGTTCAGATTTAAAAATCTCAATCAGATGTTTTGGGAATGACAAGGAGGTATATCATCTGTCAGCTAAGTACTAGATAACAGTTTAAGGACATAGTCACAGATCAAATAGTCAGAAAAGAATAAATTCAATATTTTGAAATAGCAAACTTTTTATCAAAAGAAAACTAAATCTTCTAGAACTAAATTTGACAATAACATGAAGCATAATATGTCACCCACTGTAAAAAACTTGATAACCCATGAATCCCCACCCAAAATATGCAGAGTCTATCCTGTTAAGGTGGCTAAGAATGTCCAGAAAGAAGTCCAATATGAAAGATCATTATGTTAGAAGTCAGATGTGTAGTACAAAAAATGCATTTCACAACTTCCCTCAAACATTAATTTATTTTTCTCCGATCCGGTCAATGGAAATGGCAACCGATATAGTATTACATAACATATATCACATGAAAAGGCACAAACTAACCTGCAACTTATGGTTGTCACCAACAATGAGTGGCTGCTGATTTACCCCAAGAAAGAACACACATTCTCGACAATTGGCAATGCAGACTCGTTTTGCTGCTGTAATCACATGAATTCGCTCACAATGTTCAATTCTTACAGCCTGTAAAGACATCAACAGCATCTAAGAAAAATAAATTTGGGTCATATTTAATCAGGGCATACTACATTTCCAAAATCTAAGATAAATAAAATCATCTATAAAAGGCAAGGACTTCTGTTACAAACAAATGAACAGAGATTTGTTCGCAGCAAAATATACAATGCAGATGTTCCTTCTTAAAGTAGTTCCGTGATTGGATTACTCAGCCAATATATGAAACCAAAAATGAATTTTAGCAGTCAGTATGACAGAAATATGTATGTAAATATCATACAAAGAAAAAAGCACAAAATGCAAGAATGAAGAGCGGTCATCAGAACTATCCATTGTTGCAAGACACTATTTTGGCAAGTAATCCAAACATCAGAAAGAATCCAGCAATCATATTCACTCTTAGCGACAATCATTACTAGATAACTAAACTGACTTTCATTTGATGTTGAAACACAATAGACAATCAATTGGTCTAGCCATAACAGAAAAATCACTAATCAAACATAGGCAACCATACACACTTATCATACACTTTTAAGTGGGAGTCTCCTTGCAGGAACACATATACAACATACTTCTTTAATGTGTTTCAAGGAGCAAACTAATCTTTTAGATCAGGTGCAAGCAAGTTTTAAACATGTATACCAACATTTCTCTGATCTCATGACTATTCATGAAATCAAATCTCCTTTTATAGACATGTTCAATGGTTTTTTGTATATTACTGTTCCTGGATCAGCTAGAGCTCTTGTAATCTACTTTTAGAATTCAAGAGAAACATTTTCAAAAAATATGTACATTAAATATCTATTTACATAGATAATAGGGAATAAAATGAATGAAATCATCTAAAATACATGAACATAAGTAAATACTAACAATCAAAATAGTAATTACCTTGCCGACAGCTCCGAGGACTATAGTAGCTTCAGAGCATCCATATACAGTAGCATATCTCAAAGGTGCTAAGACGTAAATTACTGAATCATGACAATTGAGAACCTGGATTTGCACAGAAATGTATTACCTTAAAAAGCAAACAAAAAAATTCATAAAAATTTGCCTTAAATGTTTAATTGTATGAAAAACAACCAAAACATGAATTAAATGAAACACAATAGGTAATGAGTCTCCTTTTATACTTAATGGTGAAGAGATAACATTGAGCATTTAAAAGTCAGACTCATAGAAATCAACTCAAGTTTATAAAAGGAACAAGTAGGGTAAATGTCTCAGTCCAAAGCCTTGATTTAGTGGCTAAGATTATGTCAGGGTTTATTGTACAAGTGCTACTGCTATTCTTTCACTGTGGTAGTACTCCAAAAACAAAAAAGGGCAATCCCTAGTGCACAAGGCTCCCTCCTTTGCAAGGGTCGAGAGACGGTTATCAATTGTACGCAGACTTTCCTTTGCAGTTTACAAAGAGACTATTTTTGTTACTTGAACCCGTGATCTTCTGGTCACATAGGCGTAACCTTATCAGTTACTCCAAGGATTGCCCTTAATACTCTAGAAACAATACTCACAAATCTCCACAAGCCTTGTTTATTTTGCTTTTTATGATCCAATTAGTAGTTAAGTAACTCGTTCTTCTAATTACACGTCTTAATCAACAAAATTGAGGGCAAGCTGTGGAGCAACTGGTAAGGTTACTCCTTTGTGACCAGAAGGTCACAGGTTCGAGTCACGAAAACAGCTTCTTTGTAAAAATACAAAAGGAAGGCTGCGTACAATTGACACCTCTCTCTCATACACTGGCAAAGTGGGGTGCCTTGTGTATTGGGGTTCGTTGACTTTCTTTTCTTAATCAACAAAACTGAAGTTGGAAATTACTACTTTATGGAAAATCAATCACAAGAAAACGTGAATATTTGCATTACAACAAACCTTCACAGAAGAACCTCTAAGCTCTGATGCTTGCTTAAAAAAAGACGATTTAGAGATCCCCTCAATAAAACTGGAGCCTCTAGCAGTTGGTGATGCCTTGATTGAACTTCCACAAGCATCAGTCATGGCAACATCCTGATCAGATGCACTTGGTGGTCCATTTTCTTTTGCAGAAATTCTTTCAGTAACATGTTCCAATGCAGAGGTTATCTTCTGTGAAATCCAATCATGGACTTGTGTTGCAGTAACAGGAACAGCAGGCATATCAGGATCAGAATTGGCAAAAAAGGGCGCAGACTGGCTTAAGGGAATTCCTTCAGATCCCTTCTCGCCAACTTGAATTAGAAACCCAAGGTGCTCAAAGCCTTCTACAGTCAAGACCTAAAACAGTATTGTATAAGCTAGCAATTTAAACAAAGCTTAGGAAAATACAAATGAGCATAATGAATATTGGTGATGCGGTAGGAAATTAAAAAGTGATTAATTTGTTAACAAAGTCAAAGAGGGGAAAACTATATATAAATTCCTCTAAACAATGACCCCTTTTAAGAAAAAAACATTATTCAAATAGATTAGATACATATAATAGTTGGAGAACTCTAAAGAAATTGAGAAATAATAAACAAGTAACTATTCACAAATAACAAGAAGATAGTGCAGGAAGGGGCATATCAAGGCTCAATGGTTGAATTCCTTTTTAAAATAAGCAGAAAAGGGATCAATTAATTAACTAAGACACAAATGACCTACAATGTTGGGTCCCAGATTTTTCAATTTGCCACAAGTTTTATACAAAAATATATCACTACAAAATCATCATCATCACCCAATCTGAAGTCCCCAATGAGGCATGGTCTGGGGAGGTCTAATAGTACGCAGCCTTACCCCTACATAGTAGAAAGGTTGTTTCCGGTAGACCCACAATGCAAACGAGACAATATAAGAATGATGCAGGTTAAAAAAAGAAAAGGCCAAACTAGTACGAAATAAATATGTAAAAAGACACCTTAAAAATAAAAAAAATAATAAGAAAAAAATAATTATAATAATATAAGGGACTAATAATAAATTAATAATCAGAAAAGTAATAAATAATAAAATAGCAATAAAATAAAACTACGATAAATAATAAATAATTTGCCAACTAAAAGAGCCTCAGTCATGCACAAAGAGTACCAGTATGAAAACAAATGACATGACTGAATTGGGCAAAAAAAACGGTTGCAACCCCACACACTAAACACACCCGTTCTCGTCAAAGTTGGAGCTCTCGCTAAGAGGTTTTGAAGGTGGCAATCTAGATAGTATGTGTCTGGTGAGAAGAGATTCTAAATATCACTACAAAATCATAATGATAAATGTTGCCCACATTCGAAAGCAAACAGTAAAGATACTTATTTGCCAAAAATAAAATAAAAAGAGCATTTACCATCTACTATCATCCTATATCGGTAAAGTTTTTCTAGTTTAAAAGATGCTAAAGAAAACTTAAATGTTTTCATATCTTTACCTAACTAAAAGAAAATCATTTAACAATCAACCAGAAAGGAAGCTAAGCTTTTTCATACCTTTACACAACTAAAAGAAAACCACCACTTAACGTTCAACCTTAATATGAGCCCCAGCTAGAATTCTATCACCAGAAAATTAGGCAACAATAATAACAATAATTGAAATAGAGCCCACAAACACATTAAAAAATCTAAAAGACCAATCTCTTTCATTTTATGATTCACTATTTGAGCAAGATACTCATACAATGACAACAAGCCAGAGTTGCATTTTAGCATTTTAGATAGTACATGAAATAGCTTCCTTATCACTTATAAGACCAAGTAAATTACCAACCTTTAAAAAATTAGCAAGTTCTCATCAGATCAGTGTTACAAACTACTTTCTAAAATCCAACAACATATTAGAAATACTAAGTACTTTCCAAACTAAATAATTCATCGCTAGTACTCCTCAGACAGTGCTTTGTCACACTATAATTGCCAAAATGATGGAGAAGAAAAAACACAAACAAATACTATAACAAGACCTGTTATCCTCTTGCTCCACTTCTCATACTGTCATACATTAGTTAAGGACCTATAATGAATGAGAGCCAAAGGACAATAACAAGCTAGTTTACAAACCAGGGACTCTTCTCCTTCTCCTTCCACTGACTCCGCCAAAAGCGACAAAATATTAGCAATGTGCTTCTGTAGATAAGACAATTGATGGGCCTCTTCATCAGCCTGTGATGGCACAAACCGACGACTATTGCTCCGCACAAGCTGCAACACAATTAGTAAACTTAAGCAAGACTAGAAACAGCATTTCAAGAAATAACTATGAAACAAGTCAGAAGATATATGCCAAATCATCCAATACATCATGCAACATATGTCTAAGCTGGGAAAAAAAATAAAGTATAGCAAGTACTGAGTAAAAAAATGTAATACCACCAGAGAGTAACAAAAATTTTTGCACCCCTCAATGCAGATTAGTAAGTTCCCAACCCCTCATACAATCAACATTCAGTACAAGAAGCTCAACAAGTAATGATAGGGAATATCTCAAAATTCACACTGCTCACCTTATAGTAGCAAAGAACTATATACAAAATTAACAGCATTTCAGAACAAATGAAAAATACAGAAGCAATCCAAGTAAAACTTTCCACTAGAGAGCACACCCAGATTATTCCACAACATTACACACACAAACATAATTAACAGGGATAAAAATCTAAACATCCAAAGAGAAACTAATCCCATATATCACGTAATTAACAAACTACACCAACATTTCCACAATAAACTATAAAGGGCGCTCCAACAAAACCGAGAAAAGATCAAAAGGCCACCTGAAGCGGGGATAATGCAGACAAGTAACCGTCAAAAGCTGACGTGGACGGCCAAACATCGGCCACGGCAGCAGAGTCCTTGTGAGACCTTGGCAATAGCTTCTTATACGACTGTATGTACAGAAACAGTATCAGATCACGCAAATCTGCTCCGACCGAGTCAATATCTGCCGGCAAAGCTTTCACGAGAGGATCGGTCTCGGAGTGGAGAACCGAAGCGAGAGTGTCGAGGACGAGCCTGGCGTGGTCGACGGAGATCTGGAGCGCCTGGGAGAGGGCGGTGGAGTCCACTCGGGTTCGGTCCGCGAGCTTTTGCTTGAGTTGGATGAGAGTCTGGGTAGGGTCGGGGAAGATGAGTTTAGGAATTGGGAGGAGGCCGTACTCGAAAGGTTCACGCCGCGTGTGGATTAGAGAGCTAGGAATGGGGTCGCTGGCCGACGTCGACGGAGGCTCGACGGAGTCCGTCATGGATTTATAGAGAGAAAGTTAATTAGAGAGAGAAATGGAGATTTGTTGGGCTTTTCTTTTTCTTCTGCAGATCTCTGAGAAGAGCAACGAATGGCGCTTTTGTGCGAGAAAGCGAGAGAAGCGGGGAGGGAGAGGAGGGAGGAGAGCGGGAGCTAAGTTTGGGTGCGGGCAGCTGCATAGGCTTTGATTTGTGATGAATTTTATGAAGGAAGTCTGTGGGAACACGTGGATCATGATTCATGGTTTATCATTGTGATAATGGTGACGAATCTCAAATTAGAAATGGAATCGATTCGTATGTAAGAAAAAGTGAGCAAGTTAACGGAATGGAGCAAATTACGATTTAGTTGAAATGTGCGAACGCGTTCAAATCCTATTCATCTTTGGAATTTTTATGTAAAAAAACAATTTTTAAAAGTTTAACTACATTTGCTTCGGTCCTTTGCTTGAATGACTACTGTTCCGGCGACTTCTGGTGGCCATGCGGCCAAAAAAGTTCGAACTAGAGAGCGGGAGGAAGATCCTCCCCCCTACCCCGAACATTCATCCCACACCTCCAAGTTACAGCTCGATCGTTTCTGGACACAATGCTGACAGCATTGGCCCCAAGCGCTTGACTGGATAGATGATGACCCCATTGACACCTCTGAAGGAGATATCACCATCGTTCAGGGCTCTTATGGCTTGGGCATTGAACTCTCCAACCCCTTCCGTCGACAACTGGATCAGGCTTGGGATACTGCCATCATCATCAAACTACTAGGGAGGCGACTTAGCTTTCTTTTGCTGAAAAATAAACTCCTTATGCTTTGGAAACCTGCCGGAGCTATGAAAATTGTTGACCTTAATAACAATTTTTATCTCGATAATTTCAGAAGACTACATCAAGAGTTTAACCCAGGGGCCCTGGATCATCTCGGGATACACATTGTCTGTACAACCTTGGTACCCGGAGTTTCGTCCCAACTCCGACAAAATCACCCATGTGGTAGCCTACGGCAGATTTCCCACCTATCTGTTGCTCGCTATCACCCATCGATCCTCACAGCGTTGGGCAACCTGGTTAGCCGGACAGTGAAGATTGACAGCCACACCCAATAGACGTACCGGGGCAAATTCGCGAGAGTCACTGTGGATATCGATCTCAGCTCCCCACTTCGGTCAATTGTGGAAATGGACGGTGAAGCCATTAAAGTAGCTTACGAGGGTCTCCCGTCAATCTGTTTTGGATGTGGCAGGGTCGGCCATGATACTTCGGGTTGCCCAACCCGGCCGCCTGAGACCTCCCCGTTGTCTCCCCCTTCTGAAGATTCGACCTCTGCTCCCCCTCCACCCACCCGTGACGATGCAGGCGTATCTTCGGACCCAACCCCACTGCAGATGGCATTTGGTGACTGGATGCAAGTACAACGACGTCCCTGGAAATTGCCCCCTCCTACCATTGGGCCCCGACCTGCTCGCTCTTCTTGCCCCGTCGTCGCTAGTCTCCACGGCTCGCGTTTCGCTGCCTTGTCCGACGATGCTCCGGCGGATGCGACTCTCTCCCCAACGGCCACGACGCCCCCCTCGGCCCTTTCCAGCGCTACGCTAGAGGCTCAGAACGGTCACCTGCCATCCATCAATCACACGCAACTTAGACCAGAACAGTCTCGCCCAGTCGCACCTATCGCACATGGAACGACATCCCGTCCTTCACAACGCAGATCCACAGGTCCACCACGTTCTCCCAAGCCCACAACCCTCTCCCCTCTACCAGGCCCACGACCCCATCAAGCCCCCAGATAGCCGAGCCCACTGCATCTTTCAACATCCAACCTCAACTGCTCCCCTCCAAGCCCATTCTGCCACCGACCCATTGCTCAACCCCAGCCCATATCGCTATCTCCATCCCGACTCGTGCGGAAGTGGTACACCTGGACCCATCCTTCACCCTCCAGGCTTCGAAGGACTTGGCCTAACAAGCGATGGAGGAGGAGCCCGGCGATATTGGGGACCTGGCCGTCGCGTCCAGCGGGGGCTCCCCATTCCACCCTACACGCCCCCTAATTCGGATTCCGCTTTGCCTACGGCTCCCTGCCCCCAGACCCTCTTCGATATCCAGATGACAGAGTCTACCCCGGGCCCATTCCTGACCTCGTCACGAGAGTCGACTGAGTTGTCAGTCAGCCCTCAGGCCACTTAAATTTTCTTTTTCTGATTTTATGACGATCCTTATCTAGAATTGTCAAGGGGCTGGAGGGCGGACCTTCAAGCCTATCCTTAAGAATTATATGCGCACCCACAAACCGAGGTTGATTGTCATAATAGAACCTCGTATCAGTAGGGTCAAAGCCTCGCAGGTCATTTGACGCTTGGGAATTGCTTACTCCTATCGGGTGGAGGCAGTAGGATTTTCGGGCGGTATCTGGCTTCTTTGGCAACCTTTTCTTACGATCCGGGTCCTTCTCGCGCACCGCCAATTTATTCACACTAGTATCGAATGGGGTCCCCTTTCTTTTGTTTTCACTGCCATCTATGCTAGTCCAACTCCTTCTCTGCAGCACTACCTTTGGGAGTATTTACAGCGGATTTTGCACATCACCACCCAACCCTAGTTGATTGGCGGTGATTTCAACGCCAAATTGGAAGCTACTGATAAGTACGGCGGCTCTCGGCTGCGACCCTCCGTTAATTGGCCCTTTTGGGAATGTGTGCACAATTGTCACCTCTTGGATCTGGGCTTCTCCGGACCTCGCTTTACCAGGCGTAGGGGCAACGTTCTCGCCCGTCTGGATCGGGCCTTCTGTAACAATACCTGGCACACAACGGTCCACTCAACAACGGTGGCCCATCTGCCTTTTCTGAAGTCGGACCATCGCCCCCTCCTCATCATGTTTACCAATGCCAGAGACAACTTCACGTGCCCTCTACCCTTTCGTTTTCAATCCGCCTGGCTAACCCACCCTGGCTTTGGCCCTTTTGTTGCGGAACATTGGCGTCCAACCGCTACGGGCATTACCAGTTCGCTCCGGTCTCTGTCGGCTCATCTTCAGCACTAGAACCATTCCATCTTTGGCAACATTTTTCATAGGAAGCGGCTGCTGCTGTCGAGACTCGAAGGCATACAGAAGCACCTCGATACGCCTGCTTCGGCCTCTCTTCAGGACCTTGAAGAGTACCTCCGGTCGGAGTTGGAGCAGGTCCTGTTGCAAGAGGAGCTATATTGGCACCAGCAATCACGGGGCTAATGGCTTGGCCAAGGAGATAGGAACACCACATACTACCATGCTCTCACCCGGCAAAAACAACGTCGTGCCCACATTCCCTTCTTGACTGATACTACGGGCACTCTCATCTCTGGTTCCACGAACCTTCGTCAGCTGGCCCACACTTTTCTGGAGGAGTTGTACACTGATACCCCTCGCCCTCGCATGCAGTTACCAGGGCACTTCCCTCCCCTCCCCTCCTCATGCTTAGACTGATTTGGCTCGCCCTCTCGACTTCGAGGAAGTTCGGCTAGCGATTCACAGCATAAACCCTCACAAGGCCCTAGGGTTTGATGGCTTCTCTGCTCTTTTTATCAATCTCAATGGGAAACCCTGGGCCCCTCTGTCACCAGCTTCCTGCAGCACCTTGTTCAGCTGGACGCCTGGGACCCCGAGTTTAACTGTACCATCATGGTTCTTATCCCTAAGATTTCGTCCCCGACATCCATAACGCATTCCCGCCCTATAGCTCTTTGCTATGTTCTTTATAAGGCTCTCTCCAAGATCATAGTTAACAGGCTTAAACCCTACCTCGACAATCTGGTAGCCCCGAACCAAAGCAGCTTCGTTCCTAGACGTCAGATGCTAGGACTCCCTTCTTCTGAATACTAGGATTTTACTATAATATTGTAATATAGCGGTAAAGTGTTTATCACTACCGAATAGTAGTATACTACTTCTCCCTAACCAGAGCAGAGTTGCTCCTCCCTCACTAACCAGAGCAGATTTGCTCCTCAGAAGGTGTTAATCCTTCTGTCACTCTTCTTCTTACAATTTTCAGCCTATCCCTCCCTTCCTCTATTCCCCCCTTTATAACCTCCCCAGGTACATACGGTTATAACTACCTCCTTCTAGAATAATCCCCTTTCTCTCTCCTGAAGATCCTAACATCAGATCACTGATAACATCATTATCACGCAGGAAGTCATTCATACCATGAAGCGCAAGTCGGGTCCTAGAGGTCTTATGGCCCTCAAGGTGGATATGGAGAAAGCCTATGATTGACTTTCTTGGGAGTTCCTTTATGATACCCTCACTGCGATCGGACTCCCTGATTCGCTGATCACCCTCATCCGGAATTGCATCTCTACAGTCTCCATGCAAGTGACTTGGCATGGGGGTCTTAGTGACGTCTTCCACCCCACTCGCGGTATCCGCCAGGGAGACCCTCTATCTCCTTACCTGTTTGTTCTTTGCATGGAGCGTCTCGGACACACTATAACTCATGAGGTCACCCAAGGACGCTGGCGGCCGATCACCCTCAGCCGATCCCGTCCCCCTCTTACTCATCTGTTCTTTGCGGATGACCTCATTCTCTTTGCCGAAGCCTCACCTGATCAAGTCACGGTCATTAGAGATACACTGCTTTGGTTTTGTGTCGCGTCTGGTCAACGGGTCAATTTTGCTAAATCCTGATGTTATTTCTCTAAAAATGTTCCTCCTACGGTCACCACCGCGCTCAGCCGTACTTTGTAAGTACAACAGACGTCTGACCTCGGCTGGTACCTTGGGGTGCCTCTGCTTCATGAACGAGTGACCAAACGCAACTACCAACATATCCTCAATGTTGTGCACCGTCAGCTCTTGGGTTGGTCAGCTAACCTTTTGGCTCTGGCGGGTTGTACCACCCTGACTCAGACCGTTATCGCTGCTCTCCCTAGTTACACTATGCAAACGATTCGCCTCCCCCGCGGTCTTTGTGATGAGGTGGAGAAATTGATGCAACAATTTTTATGGGGGACCTCCAATGGTACCAACCGCGTTCATCTCGTCAACTGGGAGGCCGTCTGTCAACCCAAGCAGTCAGGAGGCCTTGGCATCCGTAAAATCTGCGCCACCAATGACGCTTTCTTAGCTAAACTTGGCTGGACGTTGCTCACCAAACCTCACGCTTTATGGGTGCGTATTCTTTCTGCGAAGTATAAATTTGACGCCACCAATATCCCCACTGCTCTGGCAGGTAATGGGGGGTCGATGATCTGGAACAGTATCAAGGCTACCTGGCCCCTAGTCCTCCAGGGCCTTCACTGGACCGTCGGGGACGAATCTCGGATCCGTTTCTGGCTTGATCCCTGGCTTCTGCGCCTAGGCCCGTTGTTACATCACTCTACGTCTTCCGTTCCGGAGTCCATTCTCCCCATCACCATTTCGCGTATGGTCGATCATGCCGGATAATGGAATTGGGCAGTTATTCGACCATTCCTGTCTCCCTCTATTTGTAGGATCATTGCCGGTACCTTTCCCCCTGCGCCCCAGTTGGGTCCCGACAAAATGATCTGGGGTTATTCTGCTACGGGAGACTTCATGGTTGCTTCAGCTTACTCCCTGCTTCTTGGACACAATGAAGATCGGTCTCATGCGATTTGGAGGGCTCTATGGCAATAGCCGGGTCCCCAACGAATTCGTTCATTTCTTTGGCTTTTGGCACACGATCGCCTTCTCACTCGTTAGCAACTTGTCCAACGTCATATCTCCGAGGATGACTCTTGTCACCATTGCCATGCCGTTGAATCCTCTCTCCATGTCATGAGGGACTGCCGGCAAGCCAGACAAGTGTGGTCCACTTTTCACCCCCACGTTTTCCCCCGAGGTTTTTTCACGGTGCCAGTGCGTGACTGGATCCTGCATAATCTGCAGTATACCGGCCGGACTCATGGCCACGATTGGCCGGTTATATTTGGTACCACGTGCTGGTTCCTTAGGACTTGGCGCAATCGGACTTTATTTGAGGCTTCTTTCACTTGGCCTACCTCACCTATTTCTTGTATTTTGTCTTATGCAGGTCTTATCAGGCAGGCCGTTGTTTGGCAGATTCCCGCGGCTTTCGGTCCCCGCCTTCGCCAACATCATCACATCGTCTGGCATCCACCTTCCCCAGGCTGGGTGAAGCTCAATACTGATGGCACCAGTAACTGCTCCTCGCTTGCAGCATCAGCTGGCGGCCTTCTTCGGGACAGTGTGGGCACTTGGCTAGGTGGGTTCACTTACAATCTTGGATGGTGTCCCCCTTTAGCGGCGGAGCTTTGGGCCATGTATACTGGGCTCTCTTTAGCTTGGACACTCAGCTACCGCAAAATTGTATTGGAAGCGGACTCCACATCGGCGCTACACTTGATATCTTCCACAACTGATCGGGTCCAGGCGCTCAATCCCATCATCCAGAGCATCCATGAGTTGCTCTCCCGCAACTGAACTGTTACCCATAGCCACAGTTATCGAGAAAGCAACCGCTGTGCCGACTGGCTAGCACACTACGTCACCTATTTTGATCTCGGAGTTACTTATTTTGAAGAGCCCCCGATAGGGTGTCATGTTATCTTCGCCGAGGATCAGTCGGGCACTTGTTTTCCCCTACTCATTTTGTAACTAGTTTATCTGTCCTTTACAAAAAAAACCATTAATCAATGACAATTTTGACGTCTTATTACTCCTCCAAACTTTTATTTATTTATTTAACAATCAACCATCATTTAATTATATTTTTTAATTTCTACCATTTTGTCATCATCTAGTTTTGGTTTTAATTTCTAATGATTCATCATTATTATTCTTACGGTCAATCAATTACTATCATATAATTTTGGTTCTCGTTCTTATTGTCAGACTTTATCTTTGTTCGATTATCTGTCGTCCCACCCACTTTCAGTTTAGTAGTTACTGAGTCACTGATCAATTTAAATTTTACCATTTTTGTCGTCATTTTTCCAAGTCTATTGACTTTTCATATTAAATGTTTTATAAATCATTACTAGCTAAAACCGTTATTATTCATCCTTTACTTGCCCTTTACTATTAGAATCTTTGAATTTTTATTTTACCGATTTAACCTCAAACTTTTTAAAATATTCTCTTAAAACCTTCATTTTACCATCATAATTTGTTGTTAGATTGAGTACAAGTAAGAAAACTAAAGGTAATTTCATATTTTTGCTATTGAAAAAGCCCAAATTGGTTTGAGGTTTAAGTGCGTATAGGTTGTTGAATTTTCATTTTTGCCAATTTAACCGCTACTTTTTAAAACATTCTTTTAAGACATTTATTTTATTTACATTTATAAACATTTTAAAAATCAAAAGAAAAAAGAGGGCAAGCTAGTTATAATACTTAAAAAATTTAAACGCAGAAAATATGAAAATGTGAAAAAGAAGGACCCATAAAGGTTGGTTGATATTTGATTTCTTAATTAACATTTTAATTTAACAATTTATGATAAATTTAATATGTAGTTTATATGGCATTAAAAATACGTAAACCATGTAATTAGTAATTTTCTAGTGTTTAAACGGATTAAATATAAAAGAAAATAAGTCCAAAAGTTGTTTAATATTTAATTTCTAAACCAATATTTTAATTTAGTAATTTAATAGAAATTTATATGGTATTAAAATAATTTACGAAATATTAAGCTTGAATAATCTTGTACAAACAATATAATTAATAAATTTGTAGAGTTGTCACACCTATTTATATAATATAGATAAATGAACATAGTATCCTTTTGATGACAATGAACAAAAATATATTTTATTTGTAATTTGTTATCTTTTCGGTATTTAATATCAATGTATTTATGGTTTATAATTTATTTGATATTTTCTCATGGTTATTTATTTAAAATATTTATTTATAAGTAAATAATTATAAAGTTATAAATATAATGAAAATATTTATAAACATGATACTAAACTTTAAAATTACTATAAAGTTTTATTTACTTAAATAAACATATAATGAAAATATTATAATATTGTTTAAATAACAAAATAAAGAATGAAAGAGTTAAAAAAAAATGAATGAATGAAAAAAAAGGTTAAAAGAGGGGGGGAAAGTAAAAAGTAAAAAAAGCTGAAAAATTGAAAAAAAAAATATTGGAGAGATGCTACAGTGTCATACTAAATTTGTTATGTTGCCATAGCATCTCTCTGAAATGGAGGAAAATTTGCCAATTTATCGGCAATTTTTACTCTGTTATGGTGTTTTTCCTTCATTTTAGAGATGCGTCAGAGTTGGTCTCAGTTGACTGTAGTCTGTAGCTTTATTTCCCAGCCAAATTTCTCTGGTACACCACTAGATAATGTCCTATTCAAGCAACCTACGAAATGAAATTCAAGCAACCAACGAGATGAAACTTGAACTTTCGCTTAAGATGCTATGGCAGTCGTCGTCATGCTTTTGACTAATACAAGTAAGGGAAATAAACATCGTTTTCAAAGGTTTTTAACCAGCAAAGTAAAGAGGGAGAGGCAGGGGAAAATGGGTTTCTTCCATCTTTGTGCTGTTGCTTTTATCATCTTCTTGTGTACTTAGACGGGGTCTGGAACTGGGAAGCAGCCTCCAAGACTAAGTTAAATAATAAAAGCTGAGGAACCTCTTCTGGCTCCACACTTCCCTCTGAATCGTAGTCTTTCTCATCTATTGTTTTCTCTCCAGATTACTGCTTTCTTTCACCTTCTTGGACTGTGTTTCTGGATTACAAAGTTTGCAAGCATGTACTATGATGCGGCAAGATCCATAACAAATGGCATTTGCTGCTATTTGGAATGGAAATTTGATTAGCTTCCGGTTGTTGCTAATTTCAGTTTCTATGTCCTTTTTCACTTCATTTTTCCACAACTGAGTTGGTTAACTCCTCATCTAATGATCATACACCAACAGCTTCATCAGCAACTTGGTGTCCAATGCCACAATAGGCTTCAAAATCTTGAACCTGTAATACTCTGTGACTAGCCACTTGAATAGATATGTAGAATACTTCTCATTTTGTCTAACAAACAGCCAAAATTGGAGAAAAGTGAAGATTAAAAGCTCCAATAACACCAGTATCAATATCTTACAGATCGAATAATTTGCAGTTCCAAATGGCCGGCAAACTGATAAAGCACATACTTCAGATTTTTTAACAAAAATGTTAACAAGCATCCTTATTTGAACTTATCCATTCCGCCCTAAAAGAACAAGGAAAAGCATCAAGAGATGACGAGCATATGGACAACTTAACAAACGACCATAACTTTTCTGCCATGTGAGAGCATCTTCATTTCCAACTGATGATTCAGAGATTTTAACCTTCAAATGTGGATCTTTTCTTGGTTGTGTAGGGATAATACTCCTTGCCTGTGTCTACCCTCGTGGTCTGACCACCACCATCAATGACGGCAGAAGTGATAGCTAATGCTGTTCCAGCAGATATTGCCGTTGACATGCTCCTTCCTGCACAATGAGCAGTTCATTATTAACTGCTTGAATCGGCAATAGTAACAGATACATACAACAAGTAGACTGAGTTAACATGATTAAAAAGCACTAGCGAATGCCACTTCAGATCACATGTAAATCACATAGAAACTCTCCATAAGCAATATCTAAGCTACTTATCAATATCCGAAAACAAAATTAAATTATGTGAGTTGAGCCTAAAGCCTCTTCACAAAGAGTTTAAACAACGTAATAGGCACTTAACACATAATAAAACGGCTTAATTGCCATCCACATGGTCTAAATGCAAGCATGAATAATATATCTACCCATTCGATTATGTAGTTAGGCTCACTGTGGGTGGCATAAGAAAAAGGTTTTTCAAACTAATCATTGTGCTCTGTTAAGTCTCAAGGTTGGTTAGTACTCTGCTACTTCACCAAACAAAAGAAATTAACCTTCATTCTCCCTCAGAATGAAAATCAAAGTAAAAATACATAATGCCAACGAAAAATATATTTATAATAGCACTTCATAGTACCACAATAGCTTGTGCTACTGAAGTAAAGGCCCATTTTCCACGTCCCAATTGAAAAATGAAACTTGTAAATTCAGTTCACTCGAATCCTATATATAAATGTTTCTTTTTCTTTTTTTTTTTAAGACTAACACTTCACACATGTTGTATGAGCATGTGATGTGTACATTCAAGGGTGTGAAAAGCAATGATAAAATGCAAGAAGATAACGTTTCTGCATGATAATGCAGGTCATTTTAGTTTCAAGAAGGTTCCAAGAGGAGCACCCATATTTTAAGTTCTCCGTATACTTCAGAAATTGTCCAAAACTTTGGAGCTTTTTGATCTGTATATATGGTGATGTAACAATTATTCACCAAGTTTCTCTGGATCACAGTTTCTTTCTATCAAGATATACAAGTTTGACTGTTTCTGTTTCTGGAGAATCCTTGGCTCGACTTGATAGCATTAGCTTTTTCCCATGGTACAATCATCATGGAAAGAAAGCAGACCAAAAGATTGACCAGTAATACTTTTCTCTGGCAGATGAGATTCCTTGTTTGCCAACATGTAAAACCAAATCACAAGGGAGAACAAGGCACAACAACCTATGTTTTTTGGGCATCTGATAATAGCATGTCATATGTGTTTTCTGATAAATCCAATAACTTATATGATTTTGGTTCGAGCCGAAATGGAAATACATGATGGGAATAACAACAATACAGGAATTGTTATGCTCTCGATAAACGTAGGTCAAAGCATTTAAAATTTTGTAACTAACAAGGTTGAAGTACTTTATCTGGAAACATTTAAAGACCAGCATTTTTCATCTACTCAATGAATTTTTATGTAGAGTTCAGAAAATAATTTCTACGTTTATCAGTTAAATCGATAAATCAGCTTTTAAACAAGATAGCATGTTCACAGTTTGATATTTACTTCTGCTATAGGAAGCTCCAGTGTAACTATTAATTTCTCTGAGTCTTATCACCTGCAAAGCTCAATATATGCATGATAAATCTAGCAAAGGATAAAAGCTCAAAGAGGATGTAAAACTAGGAGGGTCTACAGTAATTCTTTACCTTTGAAGCCTAGAACGGAAGCCCCAGCCACAAAACCACCAACAGCTCCATTAATAAAGTCTCTTTTCATCCTTTGATGCTGTACCAGCTGTTCAATCCCAATGTAAATTCCTCCAATTGCAGCAAAAGTCAGACCATAATTACCCATCATTTTCAGGGTCCTGATTAGCCCAGGAAGTGCAACATGTTTCTCTACACGAGGCACATCATACCAAGTGGCAACAACAGTCCCCCAAATAGTTCCAGCAGCTAAACCCATAGTTGCTCCCTTTACTGTTTTCATAGTTGGGGAGTCATCATCCTCGAAGTACCTAAGTTCCGATGGATCCATTGCTGTCTCCTTACTGGAAACAATTAAGCAAGCAAATCACACATGTTAGCCTTTCCAGAAATCTATCATAAACTAAAAAGATATCTTAGAAAAAAAATACAATAAGGCTAGGATTTCCTAGTTTATCTGGTAATATGCACATTTATTTTGGCAAGAAAATTGACTGCACGGTTGAAGATCACAGGGTTTAAAGCATAGAACAGTTTCTAAGCACATTTGAGGTTGTTTCACATAGATAGAGACATTAATCCGCAGTTTGATTATTCCTTACATCATGAGTAAAAATCAAGCTTTTAACAGCAACCCCCGTCTCCAATTTAGCAAAATACCAACCACAGTTCCTAGCCCTCCCTAGATTCAACACTTTTAAAAAGATAAGTAATTGGGACTTGAAATGAACAGACTCGGAACATATTTTTATAGACCCAAGAAAGGCTAGAGGGAAGCAGGAGGTCCAATGAAGGTCTCCAAATGCCGAATATAAGCCTAACACAAACAACATTGAAATATCAAAAGCGCGTCTAAGGCAAAAGTATCACTTGACAATGAAATCACACTTGGGTGACAACTGAAGACCACAAGATTCCATCCAAAACCAAACTAAAACACTTAACAGTTCTGATAGAAGGAAAAGCAGAAAACTCAAAATCAGAAGCCGCAAATGAATTAAGGGAAGCTACAAGCTTCTCACCTTTCTTCCCTACAAACTAACCAAATTTCACTCTGATTGTCGCAAACACATCGCGGATATTAGACTCGACGAGACTGGATTCAATCATTTCAAAGAAGAATATATTAAAAAGAAAAAGAATAGAAGATTGATATACAAATGAAATGCCTAACCAAAACAAAGGGAAAAACTTTTACCTGTTGATTGAATTGAGGTGGGAGACGGGAGATCAGAAAACAGTACCCACTTAGAGATGTGAATTTGTATTTCTCACTCTTCCACTTTCTCCAAATTTCTCTCACTGACTATACAGCCCCTGCCTCGTTACCTTTTCAATTTTCTCTTCTTTTATTTTTCTTTTTCCTTTTAAAACCTTTTTCAATAATTTAATCTTTCTTTTGTATTTAATTTTAACAATATAACATATTATTCCTGACCAAGTTTAAAATTTTTGAAAAAGTTTTATTGGAATCAATATATATTTAAATTTTATTCTTATTATTGAATTTGTAAAATAATAATATTTATGATAACTATTCTAAAATGGATATGGGATAGTTCAAGCACTCGGTCACAACAGCGTAATAATTGAAAAAGTGTCTCGTGAACTTTTCATATGCATTTTGTCAAGTACGTGGATTGTTTGAAATGCCAAATTGAATTGCTCTTACATGTAAATGTGATAAGTGTTCAACTATGCAAAGTTGTGAAATATATGTTATGTGAATTATGTGTTATGTGACTGGGTAAACCATCAATGATTATCTCTTATTGAGTTCGCAAAACTCACCCAAAAGTTGCAAATATTTTTCAAGATCATAAGAATACTCCGTAAGGCAAAGGGGAGTATCCCTACAGCATACAAGTAATGGATAGAGGTCGAGATCAGTTGGCGTCTGCATTTGTGTTTTCCTATTTTTATGTAAATTTGTATATTATGAAATTATTGTATAAATGATTTATGTTGTAATGTAAATACATCATGACTAAAGTGTTTTGTTTTTGTGAAAGGGCCCAAATGGCTATTGAAAATTCTATTGATTGTATTGTTATGATTGAAAAAGTTTACGAATAAAGTAGGCCTGAACAGATTATGGATTTCCAAAAATGTGTGTATGTTGTTGTTTCAAAAAAAAATTTGTACTGAGTTTTGACTGATTTAGTACTCTAACATGCCACCGTCATAGGGCATGGTCTCAGATATCCCTCAGGATGTCAGGCACGTGTCTTGCGGGAGTGGGGTGTTACAATCTATATAGTCAGACATTTTAAATATTCACAGATCAAAAAAGTTTAAAATATTTGTTGAGTCAGATGGAGTTGAATATGAGACAAAGAAGATGGATTAAGTTGCTAAAAGATTATGTTTGTATGATTGAGTATCATCCTGGTAAAGCTAATGTTGAGGCTGATGACTTAAGTAGGAAATCTAATAGCAGTGTGACGCAGATTCAGACCTCAAGATTATTAAATCTAGTTTAGTTGAGAGCCTTGAATGTTGAGTTAAATTTGGGGCAGAATGAGGCATTATTAGCTACACTCAAGCATAGGCCAATATTATGTGAAAGAATCAGAAGAGTCCAAAGTAAAGATCCATAATTTAAGAAGCTTATTGAGAAGTTGAAACAAAATTTGAATTCTGAGTTTGAACTGAGAGATGATACATTGCGGTTGAAACAAAGATTGTGTGTACCTGATGTCGCTGATATAAGGAAAGAGATTTTAGAGGAAGCTCACTTGGCAGCTTATGTTATGTATCATTATACTACCAAGATGTACAATACGCTAAAACAACATTTCTGATGGCCAGGAATGAAGAAGCAAGTAGCAGAGTACTCAATCTTTTTCTCAAATTTGGCCTAAATCAAAAAGTCAAGTTTCTTCCTCAAAAAGTCAAACTTTTCTAATTTAACAACTTTTCACACTCTCACTCTTTATTTCTTAATTTCAACTTCCATTTCAATCATCTCATTCTCTTTCCTCTCATAATCCATATAAACTTACTCAAATATCAAAGTCCTCAAATCTTTTCTCATCAAATTTTCTTAAATTCATCAAATTTTTTAAATTCATAAATCTTCTCACCAATTTCTTTCTCAATTAAATTCATTTTAATATTTCTAATTTTTACCAAAAGTTCGGGGTCCAACATCTCATGCTTGCCAAGAATGTGCCCATTGAATACAACCAGAAAAGAATTATGTGTATGTAGCTCTTTTCCTGATAGAACTTCCAAATCTTCAACGCCCATGCAATAACACTATTGGAGTTTCCAAAATGGAATAAAAAAAGATGTTGGTTTATATGTGTAAAACATATCTATGCTATGTGCTATGAACAAATACACACAGACAAAGGAAATAACTATGCATAAATATACACATGGGAATACAGACATGCATGCATAGAGACAAACCAATATTTTTTACAAACTTGTAATTTACAAAGATATAAAGATGTAATCTGCTGTGAAATAGCAAAACTTAGCAGGAAAGTTAAGGATACTATGGCATACACTGAATCTCTCACGTATGATCAATTATCCTATTGCTTTCATATGCCTTGTTCATTCTCTTTGCTTGCATAAACCTATTTTCCCCATTAGAAGTTTAAGAACCAACCATGAACACTGCTTTTTTGAAGATGGAACCTCAGAAGCCAAAGCATTCAAACTCAGGTAGTTTGAGGCAAGGAATCCAAAAAAAATCAGTACGCAAGGACTCAAAGAAATATAAGGAGTTGGGTTGCATAAATGCTACAGCAACAGAATTAAAAGGGAAAACATAGAGAAGATGGAGGCCAGAAGACAAGAAAAATATGTGTAATCGGATTGGTGGTGAAAGTAAATTATAGAAAAGTTGGATCCTAGCCAGTCAAAGAGGGTAAGAACAACTAATATAGAGTTTTTGGGGTTGCGCTTATTCAGATGCAAAAGAAAAGGTGCAGAATAAGAACATCACTAAGTAGACAAAAAGATCACTTATAATATGGCTAAAAATAGAAACTACTACACAACATACCAGAGAAAACAAAGGGCCTTCTTCATCAGCAGTAACATGAGTCATTAAAGCTAAGTTCTTCACTAGACCACACGCTTCGCCTTCGAGTGTATCACAGGGACAAATCAAACGCCACTGTGACAAAGAATATATGAATTAAGGAATTGGAGTTGGCAAAAAACCAAAAAAAACTAACAAGTAACATATTAATCATCAAGGTTTCCAGTACTACTCAATGAAGTCAACATTACTTGGCTTGGCTGCAAGGTTCTTGGTCCACTTACTTTCCTAGACTTCTCGAATTGTGGTGAAACTCTAGTCATACGGCCCAGAGTTGATATAAATGATAGCCGAGCCAATACCTTTGGAAGAGGAGCCCACCTCAGTGAATGTTTCTAAAATAATTAAGAAAAAGTACAAATAGTACGGAAAACAATGCAACTAGTAGAGACAGAGTATACAACCTGTGACATGCCTTTCCTATTAATTTTAAATAGTTTGACATCCCAGTTGCCAGTAGACAGTGTCATTTCAAGTCCATTAGTAATAAAATCTTTAACCAAATATTAAAAACATTTCAAAAATTAAAGAACCTGAATTAGAATCATTTTCAGAAGATTTAATATTGATGCATTAGTGTTGGGCCCCGTTTCCGAAGCCCAACGATCTCTCCAAAATTCATAACATAAGACGTGCTCAAAGCACCCTAAAGGGTTATTTCAATTAACCCTCATCATTTCATCTTCATTCCTGTAACACCCCAAAAAAAATTTCTCACAATATGCTCAATGACGTGCCCAAACCAAAACAGTCACTATGCTTAAACTCATTTCTCCTGTTTGTGAGCAAAATTTGGAAATCTTCAAACCCGAATTTCACTTCAACTTCTTCAAAGAAATTGTACTCCAAGTCTCTAGTCTGTTTTGAAGTAAGAATTACTTCAATTGGAGCTCTATAACTCAAGATATACTTAAAAATCCTAAGTGTGTACATACTCCAATTATGCTCTTCAACTCGAACCCTCACTTGTTCTAATGCAAACTCTCTTGAATCAACTTCAAATGGTACAAACTTATTATGTATAGAAAGATACATATCTTAGGAATATATTAGTCGAATAATCACTCCATTTCGCAGTCGAATGAGGGAGTTATGACCGAAAGAATCCGACCTGTTCATATCCTGATTCTAATTGAACATACTTTGGCGCAAATGCCATAACTTTCGTTATAAATGTCAGATTGACTTCGTTTTCACACGATTGGAAAGAAGACATCGAGATTTACAACTCGTATTAGAGACCTCAAAGCGAGATTCGACCTCTAAACTAATCAAAAATGCGATTTACTGAAGTTGACCCGAGGATGTTCGTTAAGCGGACTTGCATGTCCGTTTAACGGACATAGACTGACCAAACACTCCAATTTCACCCGAGAAGGTCCGTTAAACAGACTTGCATGTCCGTTTAACGGACATGGGCTGGGCAAAGGGTCCAAATCCACCCGAGAAGGCTCGTTAAATGGACTTGCATGTCCGTTTAACGGACAAACAGTGGACAAAGTGTCCCAAACCTTCTTCCAAGCCTCTCCAAAGCTTCCATCTTCTATCCTAACACCATATCAACTCATAATCTCCCTAAATTCAACCCTTCAAGTGCAACACAACTTCATAATCATACAAATACCAATTTAAATGCATCAAACTCCCAAATCTCAACTCCAATAACTCATTCAACACACACACAATTTCTAATCATCTACCATAGCTATCAAGTTCATACTTCCCATTCAACATCATCACTCGCAAAATCCATAACTCTCGATTTCGTAATCCAAATTTCACAAACTATATACCATTGAAAAGATAAAAGGATAATCTACCATGTTCATGAAGACCACTTAGTCTCATATAGCCTAATCAACCAATTTCTTTTCCTGTCGAAGTCAACACATCATTATAACCCTTATGAAACTTGCACAATGCAATATCCCTTCATATCAATTCAACTACTAAGATGCTTGTCATTAAACTCTTAATTCACTTCAAATGATTCATCCCATAAAAACCTTTCCAACTCTAATATGCTATTCTAACACTAATAACAAATGGCAAACTCAACAAATAGATTATGCACATCCATCATACTCAACTTTAAAGTCACATAATTATACAAAAAGGAAACTTTCCAAGATCTCAATTCAATTCCAAATCAAAATGAAATTCATACAAAGCTTTCATCTCATACAAAGCTTTCATACATAGCTTTAATGACATAACGACATTACATCACAACCTTAATACAAGTTACAAAATACATTGATGCTCAATGTTCAATATGCTTATCAAGCTACAAAATTCTAGCTAACTTAATACAAAAGCTAAATCTCTCGGAATCGTCCAAATGCATGCAAGGATTCAATGACCTTCTTGATCTACACCTGAGAAGTGGGAAAAATTGGGTTGAGCTTCACAGCTCAGTAGCTAAAGTATTTATAGCCATTGGCGATAAGCCACACATTCAAGCATATATGCATTTATATATAACATTCCCATAAGCATACATCTCACAATGACAATCAACATTCTCAATTCACTTCACATTTCAAAATTCATAACATCATCATATACGACACATTGGATGAAATTTCATTTCAAAGCATGTCTTAGCACATTAAAATGCAAATGCACACACAATTAGCTCGAAGGTTCCGTGGAACAAAATGGTGAAACCGAAGTTTTCACCGTGAACGAAACGAGTCCATTTTCAGATCTCGTGAGCCACAAGCGGGCAGCCGAGAGAAGGCTTTTACGTCGACGTGCATGTGACTACGAAACGGTTCCTCTCTCGCCCACACAAAGCATATAATCACATCTTATGCTCAATTCAATCATTCACAATTCATATTCTCGTGATTTTCTTTTTTCCATTTAATCAAAATGTCATACTACAAGGCATAGCATAAACATGCTCATATTCGATTCAAAATGTCATAAACTTTTTCAAGGTATGACATGGTCACAATTCATCATACAAAAAGTCATTCATCTTTCATGAAATAACATGATAATTGTCATAATTCAACCATTTCAAAATGTCATACATGTTTTAGTGCATGACATAGCATAAAACACATCATAAGGCATTTTCCATATCATAGCAATTCACAAATTGAAAATCAAGCATACACACATGAACAATGCATTTTGTCTATTACACAATAACTATAAATAAATTACTCACCTTCTAAGTCATGAAAATCCAAATGAAATGGTTCCCTTCCTTTTGCTCTAGAATGGGGCTTTCTTGAATTCCTAAAACAACCAATTTCTCATTTTAATTCCCATTCAATAAAAACCCTAAAACTCCAACAATCACAACCAATTAAATCAACCCAAATCAATCTCAATCTTAACCAACCCATAATTCATCAAGGTTAGAAAAACCAAGACCTAGCTTAGAAACTCAAAAACCCCATGGATTCTCTCGAATCTTCTTCTTTTACACAACCCTTTCTCTCTCTAGGATTTCTTTATCTCAACTAAACATAACCTTTTTCCTTCTACTAAAGCAAGAAAAAGATGAAAACTTACCTTGGAAGCTTGATTCTTCTTCTTTCTTCTTTCCTTCTTCTCTTCTTCTCTTCCACGAACTCTCTCCTTCTCTTCTCTCTTCGTTTTTCTCTCTTCTCTCTCTTGGTTCACGACAATCCTCACCTTTCCTCTCTAATTCATTTATTTCTAACTCATATTTAAACCTATTCTTCCAAAATCACCCCTCATTAAGCTTCTCCTTCCCATTTTGCCCCTTATGTCTATTAAACCCAACATCTTATACTTCTAACTTCTTAACTCATTATCATGGAACAATTGAAGGAATTTGCTAACACCTCCATCTAGAAAAATGTTCCTCATTGTCTTAAGTTTCTAATGACACCAAAATCATTCAATTTGGTTTAGTAATTTAAAAATTATAACCCAAACATTTCCAAACTATCCTTACATTAAAACAATATTACATGCTCAATTTCCATCCAAAAATTGAAACTCTTAGAGACTAAATTAGAACTTGAGTTCATCAGATAATTTGTAGCCCTATTTCTCTAGTTTAATTTAAATCAAAAATCATCTCATTTCGATTACTAGAGAAAGAGTTATGGCTAAAACACCGAAGCATGTTCAATGTAACATTTTTCCAACTTTTAACTTCCAGCATTTCTTGTATAATAGTTCTAACTTCTCAGAACAATTTGGGGTCCAATAATACCACTGTTGGAAAATCAAGATAAAATCAAATCTTGACAGCAACGGAATAATTATAAAACTTTTTCATATTTTACTTCCCAAAACAATATCATTTTAATTCTATAAAATGATTAACACATAAATCAAAGCATGAATCTTAATTCGTATCTTATTCCAAAGCTTGATCATTTTCTTATCGTATCCCACAAACCATTTCCGACATCAATCCATCTCAACAACTATAGCAACATAAGTGCCCAGCCTCTAACGGTATCCACAGAACATGTTAAGAGAACTTTATAGCTCTTACAGAAAGGATTAAGCAAGAGGTGCTAGCTCCATTAGAGCTTAAGCTTATTTATAATAAGTTTTGAACGTTTTAGTAATTTAATTTAAATTAAATTATAAATTCAATTAAATTCAATTAGAATTAAAAATAATTCTAATTAAATACCAATTATATCCAAATAAGATACAATATCCTTATTTATTAAATATATCGTATTTAATCATAAAGTTCCTTAAACTTTACAATCAAGTCTAACTTGATTAAAACATCTTTGCTCTCTTCAACTCGTTCTTTATGTGTGACTCATTAGGTTCCCAAATATGCTGGAAATGATTATAAATTATAATTCTTATTCTAATTTATAATTAGAATTAGAATTAGATAAATTAAAAATCCTTTTAATTTATCTTTAATTTTTCAATCAAACAATTTATAATCACATATTAAGATTGCGTTTAGCAACACATCATAACCACCCAAATATTTAGGAATATCAAAGTAGTTTTGGCTAACTTTTCTGTGCATGATTTGTTTTGTATAATTCAATCCTTTCATCATACAATGTTCCTATTAAACAGAGCATGGAATTAATGTCTACTTTTTTCAGTCCAATCATATTAATTCTCCATTATTAATTAGATATTGATTCAATTAATAACATAAACTATTTACAAAATGTCATTCTACCATAGCTAAGGATTTTCCGAATCAACACTAATTAAGAAAAAAATTCTCCGTAATTACTTTAACATGATGAATCATATCTTGATCACACAACTACCTCCATATAGTCCATGCCACATTCAATAACTTGCGACTGCATGACCTATGATTAGAATAGGTCATAAGTAGTATCAAAACATAGTAATCTATATATAAGATAACTTTGGAGACCTCAAGTTAAAGGATCACTTATACAATTATCATAATGAGAATTTCCATAGACATACAAGTAATGTTCCAAATGGACTTCTCAAGTCAGGTCAGTTCACTAAACTTACAGTTTAACAAGTACCCACATGTTTATTTAAGTATCTTCATACTTTAGTCTATGAGATCTACTACTTCCTTCATAAGGAAAAAAAAAACATTTGCTAGCCTTCTTACATTCTATTAATATCTAGTCTTAATCGAAAAATGACTAGGAATAATTTAGGTATAATACATAAATACAATACGAATCTCATAATTATAATCTCATTATAATTTCATTTGCAATGTATAATTATCCAATGAACTTTAACATATACATTTAAACATATACAAGATAGAGAATGTATTTAAATTATATTGTCACTAAACTACAACGAATTGATTGGCTGTAGGACATAAACTAATATAAAGAACATATTGAAAAAGATCAAAATATACTCATACATTAATTGTTAAAAAACAATTCACATCATAATCATTACGTCAAACTATAAATGCCACTACATTAATCAAAAAATACCTTTACATAAATTATATAACTAGATAACATAATAGATACCAACATATACTAGAAGTGGGAAGCCAAGTACCAAAATGAAACCACACATAATTCATTGTTTATGGATAGTGAAATGGAACTTAAGTGTAGCGCCCCCTTACCATAGAGTACCCACCGGGACGCCCGTAGGTCATTCCGGTACATATCCTACGATAAGAG
>JANZXV010000005.1:28595501-28612160 GCA_027576455.1 Erythroxylum roigii | reverse complement strand
TGTCCTTCGGTTTTGGAGTAAACAAATATCTTTGTTTCTGTCCTCCGAAGACAGAGGACAGAAACAAAGAAAAGTTTAACCAAACGTAACGATGGACAGGATTTATATGTCCTGTCATCTGTCTCCATCCCCGAGGACATCAACCATACAGGGGGTTATAGTGGTCTAGGGAACCATCAGGTTTAAGCTTTGTACGGAATTCCCACTTATACCTGAGAATATTTACACCTGGAGGAGGGGAAATAAGGGATCAAGTGTTGTTGTGATGGAGAGCTTTGAACTCATCAAGTAAGGCTTGTCATTGATGAGAAAATTTGTTTACATAAGTGAAAGAAGTAAGATCTCGATAAATAGACGGAGGAACAATAGTGTAGTTAGTAATATGGTTAGGAAATGTTTTCAAAGGTCGAGTGTTGTCTGAAGTGAGAATGACCATTAGATGTGTAGACAAAGATGATGATTGAGGAACAAGTGGAATAGACAAAGGAGAGGACACTGGGGGCATGGGCAGAGAGGAAGTAGCGGAGACTGGTGAGAAAGGAGAACTAGATAATGGTGGAGGAGCATGTAATAATTGAATTTGTAATGGTAAAGAGAGAGAGGTGGTAGAAGAGGAGGAGGGGTTTTGATGGAAGGGAAGAAATTGATTTTCAAGAAATCGAACATGTCGGGAAAGATAAATTTTGTTTGCGAAGGGATCCAAGCATTTGTATCATTTATAGATGGGGACATAGCCAAGGAATACACAAGGGATGGATTTATGTGTAAGTTTATCAGGTTGAGTGTGAACAAGGAAAGGATAACATATACACCAAAAAACATGAAGATGAGTAAGATTCGGAGAAGAGATGATCAAAAATTCGTGAGGAGATTTGAAATATAAGGTAGATGATGGTAAAGACTTATAAGGTAAACAACAATGGAAAAGATTTCATATCAAAATCTGTTCGAAAGAGAGTTGAGAGCAAGAAGAGTGATTCCTGTTTCACTTATGTGACGAATTTAATAACACCATTTTGTTGTGGGGTGTGGGGACAAGAAATTCAAAAAGAAATGTCAAAATCTCCATCATATTGAAACAATTTGATTGATGTTAAGAATAAGTTCTCAACAGTGGTTTTGAAAATTGGAAATTTTTTATAATACTTTAGGCTTATGATCGAGAGGAAAAATTTAGATGTAACCTTTAAAATCATCAATAAAATTATTAAATATCTTAAACCAAAAGGAATTAACACAGATGATGGTCCCAAATGCACAATGAATAAGTTGAAGAGGTGCAGTACATACTCTAGTAGATGTAGGAAAAGAAATACAACTTTTGCTTTGAAGACATAAATTTCGATGAAGATGAGTACGAGACACTGAATCCAACGTATTGAAGACATAAATTTTAATGAAGATGAGTACGAGACACTGAATCCAACGTAAATAATTTAGAAAAGATTTGAGAACAAGGATGCCCACAACGTTGATTTCAAAGATATGGAGAAGTACATTGAGCAACAAAAACATAGGATTTGTGAAATTGACAGAAACCTTGAGTATGCTTGTAGTATAGCTGTGTAATAGGCTGTGTGTATGGATAGTAGATGTTGCAGAGGGAAAAAAAAAAGTAAGACAGCTTATGTGGGTTCGAATACCATGAAAAAAAATAAAGTTGAGAATTTTGAAATATATAATAGTGTATTGATTTTTTGTATGTTCATTGATGTACTCATACATGATTGGAGATAAGTTAAGTCTATTTGCATATGATACAATCTAAATTACATTATCAAACAATGCATGATTTAATTTGATCTAAGAAGATGCGATATGTGTAATGCTTATCTAGACTAAGATAATATTACAACCGAAAAATTAGGAGGATGAGTTGTTATCAAATATATATATAGAGATGAGAGGTATAGAGAGCGACGAGCAGAGAAATAAGCAGACAAATTTGAGGAATCCATCTTGAGATTTGGAAAAATCTCACGCCAATTCATCTTTGGCAATGAACTCAATCTCAATGTTTTTAGATAATCATGTACAAAAGTAGATACATTTCAAATGCAAAACGTGAGATGTAGAGATAGAAAGATATATATATAGAGAGAGAGAGTGAGAGAGTTGAGAATCAGATTGGCCTGCCATTTCTTTAAACATAAACTGACAAGGTTTCTGAAGCTTAAATGATGAGAAAGATAAGCAGTGTAACCAACTTTGAATCATTTCGCGCCTAATCTGGAGATTTCTATTTTTGTTGTTAAAATTAGTGGGAAAAAATAATAAGCCAAACTACCCCAAACGACACGCCAAAGGAGGGACGAATTAATCAGACTAATGCTTGAGTCGGTGGTCTTCAGGCTTGAATTGATCTAAAATTCGATCAAATCAATTATGATCCATTAACTTCAAAACAGGTTAAGCCCATAGCCTAGCTATTATTCAAGCTCAAATCTCAAAACTATCATCCAATTGTTCAATGTATTTGTTATCACTTATGATCGCCATCAATACTCAGTTAAAATGTTGAGGCGCGAAATATGAAAAAGATTGATAATATGCAGTTTTACCTTATCTAGTAAAGAAGCTAGTTTTAATAAACCCACGTGCAATGCATCATGATGCTACAAAATTATAAATAGATGTGCATATATATACAAAGAAAAAAGGTAATAAAAATAAATAAATACAAGTAAATAAATAATAAAAAAGATAAGACAGTTCAAAATAAGGTACATACATAATATGTCAAAGATTAACAATAAATATTAAGATAAAATACATACCAAAAAAGGCTCATACAAACGTAACTCTAACAAGGCCAAAAGATAAAGTAAATATACAGCTTTAAATTCTTGGGCCAGCTGTCGCATCTTGTGAGGTGCCTACTGTTAAGATCTGTTTATTTACTGTTCTGTTAAGTTTGTTTCTTGTTCTCTCAACTGTTGCCGTTTTACTTTACTTTGTACTTAGACAATAAAGTTATTTGTATATATTGTAAAATCTGACTGTTGTATACTTAACACAAGTGAATAAAGCTGGTCAGTTCTATTTACTTGTTTTCCCTATTCTCTCTCTCGAAACTTCGTCACATGGTATCAGAGCAGTAACGATCCCAGCGTTGATCGTTACTGGTGGTTGATTGAAGCCATATACTGCGAGGAGGAGTGTATTCATCATCAACGGAAGCTGTAATTTCTGCGGTGGTGAAGGCAGCAGCTGTATTTGAAGAGTCGAGAGGTTAGGGTTTCGGGATTTTGAATCACTACTTACGATCGCGACTTCAGCTTGCGTAATTTGCACCGATGGAAGGTGTCTCAGCGATTTCACCTACTGGTTCGACTCTTGACCCCCGATTGAGAGGTAACCAATCAAAACACAAATGGGAAATGGAGACAAGAGTTGCTTGTTTTGTAACTATTGTAAGAAAAATGGGCATTTGAAGGGGAATTGTTTTAAACTCATTAGTGTACCCGACTGGTACAAGGGGTTACAGAACAAAAGAGGAAAAGGGAATGGGAAATCCTATACTGCTAATACAGTAAATGATACTACTTCATTCACTGTAGATAGCAATAAGGTAGTCACCGATAGTAATGCAAATCCTCAATTGTCTGACTTGATTAAGCAAGAATTACTGAAGTTGGTTAAGAACAGACCTCCCACAGATCCTATTATGGTGAACCTTGTCCATCTCTCAAATTTTGCAGGTACACTTCCTGTATTAGCTCTTTCTAGTCTTGATAACATAGATTTAGATTCATGGATAATAGATACAGGAGCTTCAAATCATATGTGTGTGGATATTTCATTGTTAACCAAACCTATTGTTCCTGCCAACTACATTCCTGTTTATCTCCCTGATGGTACTCAGAATCGAGTACATCACATTGGAAATGTTTTTTTGCCTAATGACCTTATCTTGACAGACACATTGCATCTTCCTACTTTCAAATTTAATCTCTTGTCTGTGAACAAGCTTGCCACTACATCGTCTATTTCCTTTAAATTTTTCCCAACTCACTGCATTTTGCAGGACCTGAAGACTGATCGTATTTTGGCAGTAGGCAAGGTTGTAGGAAGATTGTATATCCTTAACAAGGATTCTTTCAAGCCTGATACTATAGCACACTATTCTTTGTGTACTGTTGCAAATAGTATTGTTCATGTACACTCTATGTCTATGTACAAACTTTGGCATCAACGTTTAGGCCATGTTTCGGATAATGTACTTAGACATGTTATTTCTTTTGATAATAAAAGTGTTGAAGAGATTGGTGTTTGTGATATTTGCCCACTTGCAAAACAACACAGATTGCAGTTTCCTCGTAGCAACATTCATTCTGTTTCTATCTTTCAGTTAATACATGTTGAGATTTGGGGACCTTATAGTCAACATACTATCTCTGGGGGCAAGTTCTTTCTAACAATAGTAGATGATTTTAGTAGGGCTACCTGGACCTATTTGTTGACTCATAAATGTCAAGCCCTTAGGTGTTTAGACACTTTTTTAAAGATGATTAAGACACAATTTCATAAATCTGTTCAGTTTGTCCGAACAGATAATGGGGCTGAATTTTTGAGTGGAGAGTGTCAGAAGTTGTTTACTGATTTGGGTATCATCCATCATAGGTCCTGTGTTTATACACCTCAACAGAATGGCATTGTGGAGAGGAAACACAAACATTTGTTACAAATAGCACGAGCTCTCATGTTTCAAGCTTCTTTACCTAGACAGTTTTGGGGAGAGTCTATTCTTACTGCTACCTACATTCTCAATAGGCTTCCTACTTCCCTTCTTCAGTGGAAATCCCCTTATGAGGTCTTGTATGGTTTTCCTCCTAAGTATGATCATTTGAAGTCTTTTGGTTGTTTATGTTTTGCTACCAATGTTAAGCCTCACAAAGATAAGTTTGATCCGAGAGCTTCCAAGTGTCTCTTCTTGGGGTATAGTTCAGGGCAAAAGGGTTATAAGTTGTTTGATCTGACCTCTCATTCAATTCTGGTTTCTAGAGATGTCATTTTTCATGAAACTACTTATCCTTATAAGTCTTCCACCACAGCCACACCCGATGTTCCCCTTCCTTTAGTTTCCTTGGATCAATCTTCAGATGTTTTGGATGGGCAGTCTTCTGTCCCTATTTTTTCACCTCTCAATGAACCTACTTCCAATTTTGACCATTTTTCCCCTGACTCTTCTTCTTCTTCTTCTTTGCCTTGTTCCATTATCCCTTCTCCTCCTCTGCGTAGGAGTACTCGAATTTCAACTAAACCAGCTTGGCTTCGAGATTTTGTTTCTCATACCACTACTACTCCAATTCAACCTTCTGCTTCTTGTTCTTCCAATTATTTTCTTCCTACTTTTCCTTTTATTCCTACACCTTATCTTTCCTCCATATACATGTCTTTTTTAGCTAATGTCTCTACTATTCAGGAGCCTCAATCTTATCATCAGGCTAAATTTCATGATCATTGGATCAAGGCTATGCAGCAGGAGTTGGCTGCACTTGAGTCCAACAATACTTGGGTTTTGACTTCTTTACCAGCTGGTAAGAAGGCTATTGGTTCTCGATGGGTGTTTAAGGTTAAACTTCGGCCTGATGGGACTGTTGATAGGTATAAGGCTAGGTTAGTGGCCAAAGGTTATCATCAAGTTGAGGGTGTTGATTTCACTGATAGTTTTTCTCCTGTTGCTAAGACTGTCACTGTACGTCTGTTATTGGCTGTTGCAGCTCATTTTTCCTGGCCCATTCATCAATTAGATGTCAATAATGCTTTTTTGCATGGCTTTATTGATGAGGAAGTGTATATGTTGCCTCCGGATGGGTATACTAAAGCTACTCCTCATCAAGTTTGCAGGCTCAATCGGTCTTTGTATAGGTTGAAGCAAGCCTCCCGTCAATGGAATTTTGAATTTACTAAGAATTTGCTTTCTTATGGTTTCCTTTAATCCCAGCATGATCACTGTTTGTTTGTTAAATCTTTTGGATCTACATTTGTGGCTCTTCTTATCTATGTGGATGATATTTTGTTGATTGGGCCTTCTATGGATGTTTTGGCTGATGTTAAACATTTTTTGGATTCTGTTTTTTCTGTTAAGGATCTTGGTTCTGCCAAATATTTTTTGGGTTTAGAGATTTCCCGATCTTCTGCTGGTTTATATATCAATCAATGCAAGTATGTGTTGGATCTTTTGTCTGATGTGGGTTTGACTGGTGCTAAACCAGTTTCCACCCCTTTGCCCAAGGGGTTGAAGTTGTCAGATGATTTTGGTCCCCTATTGGCTGATGTTGGGCAGTATCGTCGATTGGTTGGTCGCTTATTATATTTGGATTTTACACGACCCGACATTACTTATGCTATGCAGCAATTGAGTCAATTTGTTACTGCTCCTTGTCAAACTCATTAGGTTGCTGCTATGCATTTGTTACGATACTTGAAAGGATGTCCTTCTACTGGTTTATTTTTCCCTGCTGCATCTGTTTCTTCTGTGCCTCATGACTCTTCTGCTTGTTCTCTTATTGCTTATTGTGATGCTGATTGGGGTTCATGTTTGAGCACTCGTCGATCTGTTTCGGGCTTTTGTGTGTTTCTGGGCACTTCTTTGGTTTCTTGGAAGACTAAGAAGCAGCCCACCGTGTCTCGTTCGTCGGCTAAAGCTGAGTATCGTAGTATGGCTTCCACAGTCTGTGAGTTGTTGTGGATTTCCTATGTGTTGAAGGATTTGCAGATTTCTTTTTCCTTGTCGATTCCGTTATGGTGTGATAATAAGGCTGCTCTTCATATCACTGCTAATCCGGTGTTTCATGAACGCACGAAACATCTTGATATTGATTGTCATGTGGTTCGTGATCAATACAAGTTGGGTTTTATTTCTCCTGCTCATGTTTCATCCAAAGAACAATTGGCTGATTTGTTTACAAAAGCGTTGGCTGTCCCTCTTTTTGCTTCACTTTTGTCCAAGTTGGGATTGGTTGATGTTCACCAACCTCCAACTTGAGGGGGGGATGTTAAGATCCGTTTATTTACTGTTCTGTTAAGTTTGTTTCTTGTTCTCTCAACTGTTGCCGTTTTACTTTACTTTGTACTTAGACAGTAAAATTATTTGTATATATTGTAAAATCTGACTGCTGTATACTTAACACAAGTGAATAAAGCTGGTCAGTTCTATTTACTTGTTTTCCCTATTCTCTCTCTCGAAACTTCGTCACACCTACAAACTAACGAGGGGGTTAGCTACTAGGTTTGCCGGTGAATACCCTGATCTAAAGACCAAAATAAAAAGACCCGTATACGAGTAACTTCGACCAGATTTGTCAATTTGTCAATGTATTAATTACGTAGTAATGACACTTGTTCAATTTATTTGTATTCATCAAACAAATTATCCATTACGTCGAGGCTCAAACCCCGAACTTAAAGTCGATTTGAAATCCCATGATTCGTTGATTCGAAATGGGTTTAGTTTATCCTGAGCTCAAGTACCATGCGCCGCCAAATCTCAAAACTAACATTCTATTATTCAATTTGCAAATAAAATTATCCAATATTTTAGAAATTGTTAAGTATTTTAAAATGCATTCAAAAATTAGTGGTTAAATAGTAGTTTATAATTAATTTCTCTTCACATTACATAATAAATTTCGTCGGGTCGGCCTAGTGAGGCCCGACCCAGTGAGGCCCAACTACAAGTCCAGGCATTAACGGCCCAGTAGTAAGAAGTCGTCTCCCATGCAAACACGATGAGACACGTAGAGACCTAAAATTTAATGGCAACCTACCGCGTATATAAGGTAATGTTCAACCATGATAGAGGTACGAATTGAAAACCCTAGTTGTCTCTTTGTTCTCAAAAACCTAAAACTCTCCAAAAGACTGACTTGAGCGTCGGAGGGGCTTTCCGGAAAACAACCCCCGGAGAGTCTTTGTTTGTCTTGCAGGTTTTCCATAGGCGAAGCTCCACAAGATCATGGATCAAAACAGCGATATTCCAGCCTTGCAGAATCCGGCTGAACCATGACACAAATATAATCTATGTCCTACCGTATGAAACAACAGCCTAATGCTGGTGTTACCTATACTTTTGAACTCATCTATAACTATAGTACCATATGCTTGACATTCATATACCTCAATTATGTAAGGGAAAGATAACAAAAACTATCAACTATCTTATTACCTAATAATACACAACTAAGAAATATAGATCGCATGTGATAGTTTACATTGATAAATGGAGTACATTTTACACCGATAAATGGAGCAAATGACATTTGGTGTTTATACAGCAGCAAATGGTATTAGGTATATGTTCACAATATAAGTGACATTAAACCTGATCATATTACCAAATTCAGTATAAGTTATTTGACTCCTTATATTTACCTAGGAAACAACACTCAACTTTCCTTCCTCATCATTGTCAATTTCATAGAAAAAATTTCAATTATTTTCTTTCATTCTAATAAACATATTATACATTATTTCAACATCTCCTTCTTCCAACCTCACTTATCTTAACATGTTTACGTAGTTAAAACTATCCTTTCTAAATATGTCATATTTTCATACCCATTTGCAACTAGTATAAGAAACCATACATTTATGCATAGCCTAATTTTGTAATAATCATTCTTTTCTAATTTATTTCTTACTTGGCTATTCATAACTTTATATTGCCTTGTAAATATCACATTATATAAAATCAAATGATAGTTGTGCACACCTTCAAACGTGATTATGGTCAAAATACCTTCATCTAGCTAATACCACACTCAAACATTAAACCCAATTCTTCTGCTTGATCTTAGTTTCATTCTATCCAATCATAATAATTTATGCAATCAACTTTGACGTAAAAACAAATACTACGCTCTTAAATTATCTATTCTCATCTTTCCTTCCTCCCCTTAAAGTAATAATAAACCTAGAAAACCTAGCATACTTTTGGAGTGAAATAAATATCAATTCAAAATTTTCAAACTTCATTCTTATTTCAAATACCACTTCTGTCTCAATGCCCTTTACTCCATCACATGAGGTCGTCACTTCTAAAGAATTTTTCTCATTTTCTATTTTATTACTCATCTCTACTACACCATTATATTATACAAAAAAATATTGCTTATTTAAAAAACTGCTACTACTTTAGGAAAAGTATACAACATGATTGTATAATATATAATATCACACTATAAATAAAAATTAAAACAAATACCAAAAAATACATCATGCTAATTAGATGGATGTCACACTATGATATCAATTTTTACACAATAGATATTAGATCTTCTTCCTTTTTCTCCTTTCCAAACTCTTTTTTCTTCTCCTTACTAGAACAACTTTCACTCTAAAAAAACACAACAAGAAAAGTAGGAATTAGCGATAAAAAATTATTGACGGAAACAAAGTCGTTGCAAATTACCAACGAAAAATCAATTTCTGTCAGTAGCATTGACGAGAAAAATTTTGTTTAGCGGCGGTAGTAATATCCGTAGATAAATATGGAGGGAAATCATCCCAGTAAAATTTTTGATAGACTTTAGCGAAGGTATAAAATGCCTGTCGGTAAAGAAGGCGGGAATTATTGGCAGAAAAAGAAGTTTTCAGTTTACTAGAAGGAAAAATTTTTGTCGATAAATTCCGTCGGTAAATTTTCAAGGTAAACTTTATCGTCCGCCTCAACTTCAGCGTTTTAACGAAAACGAAAACGACATCAATTGATCAACAAATCATTGTAATAACATAGGTTAAATAAAAATCTATACTTTTCGTCTACAATGTCCGTCTCTAAACCATTTTTTCTTACAGTGAAATAGCAACCAAGTTAGAACTCATATTAATCACCAAATTTGATTTCTAAATTACTAATACATTACCATAGAAGCCTCCAAAACTCTCTATCTCATATCTTATATTAACATTACAAATGGTGACTCTCATAGATGTATATGCAGCTATCATAACTTTAAATATCAAAATAATTACAACTAATGAAGACATTTAGATATTGGAATAATAGTTACAATAGTTGATTATGATATAAAAAATTGAAATCTCATTTAGGCCAAGTACAATACTCCAAGCATGAAAACAAAGATACCAATAACAAGTGGAAATGGTTCCTTGTTTTGACACTTACATTCTTAGTTAGTTGATAACAAAACTACAATAGCAAATCACAAATGACAATGGCAAACAACATAAAAATGCTTGCAAAGTTATGTTACAAATTGAAAGTGGGGTTCACAATAGCAAGCTTCAAGACAATAATTAATCAAAGAATGTATTGTGAAATCTGGTAGGAAAAAACAAGCTTCCACTAAAACAGATTGACATTTTCTTAGATTCTTTGACTTATTTATTCTTAGCTATGTTAACTATAATTTTGACTACTAGCTATTGCTAAGTAGCTAAATATCTAAATATTGTTTAGTCTCACCTAGCAAATGATGACCATTGATGGCCACCATTTGTTAGTTACAAATGGTTTTTCTTGACGTTATTGCTATAATGTAATATTTTTTTTAATATTGAGAAGATATTAACAACCAATAGATTCTAGTAAAAGAATATAATATTAGAATATAAACACAAGCATGATGTCTTACGTAAATAATCATTCTGCTAAATTCTTAACAATAACTTCTATTAAGATTTTTTAATTACCAATGTTATAATGAAAAAGAACTATGGTAAAAATAAAGGTAAAAGACATTAGCATCTCCTTTAGTTGCATAAATTCCATTATAATCCTTATATTTTAAAAATCTGGTGAGATGTATGCTCTTTATATTTTGTAAAAAAGTCTAAAGTAAGTCCTTCTATTAATTTTCTAATGTCAACTTTTTTCCACGATAGTATTTTTGAGACATGCGACACTCTATATCTCAAGGGAATGATTTGAGATATTAAACTACAAGAGGGAGATATGTCAAATAGATAGATAGATAGATAGATAGACAGATTCATTTTATTTATTTATCATATTGAAGTTTCATTACTTAATATAATAATAATGATATATAAATGTGATAAATTAAGTAACATATTCTCCATATACTTTACTATTTCAATTATGACGTAGTCGTCCACACCTAAAATGTTAGATAATTTAAAAATAACATGTCAATAAAAATTACAGAAAAAGTTGAAAAAACTTATTCTAGACTTTTTAAATAAAATATGTGTGTTTTTTACAAAATTTTAAAATTGATAAAATCACGATAGGAAGGTTGATCTATTTTGTTCTACAAATATTTCTATGCAGCAGATTGTTCTTGTCATGGGTCACATGTATCACTGGCATGAGTTTACACAGATTCAGCTAATTGGCGAGGCTGGAGTTGGACGACAGGAGTCCGTTGTACTTGTATTTTACCTGATTACACAACATTCGGACACCACTTGTGGACCAAATGAGGGAAGACAATGGACTTTTTTTTAACCTTTTAGGTTTACGTTGAACACATCTAGATGATTTTTATATAATTTGGACGTAAATGAATCCGAGTATGCAAATTAGTACAGAAATCACTTTATCACTAAAGGAATATATTTATAATATGGATAAAATAAAATAAAAAAAGATCATCAACTGTAATTTAATAGATCGTCTAGTCAACAAGTAAATAAATAAATAGTTAGGCTTTACTTTTGATCTTATGTTTGAGAGCAACATCTCTCACTCTCCAAAAGATCCAAAGCTTCTCCAGGGGACCTCTTCGCTGAAATTTGTTGAGATTATTCGCTTCTGTCTTGAACGCATAGTCAATTCAAACATCTTTTGCAGTGGCGTGGGAATGGGACCTTTTGCCGACAGCAACAATCCTTATCGAGGAATAGACACACATATGAAGCACATATGGTGGTAGATTATGGAGGGACGCCCCATGGTGCAGTGCACTTCACATTTTGAAAGGATAAGGAAAGAACAAGGTATAGAAGTGACATGTTTTTAAAATTGGATAAAATGACGTGTATGTATTTCGTAGAGACTATTGTTAAGAAGCTATGCACCTGGATGCTTCCTAGGATTGGGTGTTTGATTTTCCTCCCAATTTTTATTTATATTATTGGTCAAATAACAAGTAAAAACTAAATATTAAAAATTTTAAGAATATTTAACTGATTATTGGCATTTATATGATTGTCACAAATTATTGTCAAATTTGATCAAATGCATTAAGCGGGTAGTAAAAACAAAATAACATGATATATAATTATAAATATTTGTTCGCATTTTATTTGTAGTTTATTACATTGAATTTTCAATATAATAGTCATACATTTAATTTAAAAATACTTATTAATAAGAGTTAATATTAAGTAAGCTCATTTGTAAGCTTGGTTGTTTTCGTTTTCTTATTAATATTCTAATTGTATATTAGTTAATGAGTAACTTTGAATATGCTTAAAAACAAACGGATATTGATTGTGAAAGCTTTTAAAAGTCATTTTTTATTTTTTAAAAATGTAGAAAATAAAAAACTGTAAATAGAAATAAAAACAAAAACTTTGTAAACATATTAGATTAAAAAAAGGTGAAGGTAAAATTTACCCTACAAAGTATGCACTAAAAGTTGGATGCATTCTAATATTTAATTGCAGGGGATTTTGGGGTATAAGACCTAGCAAGAAGCATTTATGGACTTTATATAAGATGTTGAAGTTGAGGAATCTCCTCTGCCAAGAATTTAAATGCTTGATAGGAAATGGCTTATATACTTAGTTTTGGTTTGATAATTGATGTCATCTAGGTCCTCTTCATATGAGATTTGAATGCAACGATGAGATTTGGGATTCCTAGGAATGCCAAAGTGAAAGAAATTGTTGAAGGAGGGAAATGATGTAGCAAGAGAAGAAGATTGTCTTTGCTTGAAGCTAGCTTTCCAAATCACAAGCCTAATCTTTCATCCTTAAATTCCATAATCTGAAAAAAAAAAAAAAAGATCTAAGAGATTCACAAATAAATCATACTTGGAGATATTTAGAAGACCTTGCCCCAGGATCAATTAGTCTGAACTAGCTTGGTCTAAGTATGTCATTCCTAAAACCTCATTTCTTTTCTAGTTAACAACTAAGCACAAATAAAAAATAAGAGATAAAATAAAAAGATGTTCATATTTCACATGTCAGCTTTGCAAATCTATATCAGTTGTTCTTTCAATGCTAATTTTCCAACCTTTGTTATGCTCAATTATCCAATTATTTGGTTGCACATATCTTGAAAAAGTTATGTTAGACGTAATGAACCAAACGAGGAAAGGAACTAATGGGAAGTGACTTTAACCTCTTTAAAATTGCCCTGAGCTGCAACATTTATGCTTTAGGGAATAAAAGAAACCTAAGAATTCATTTTGGTTCAGCCGGATTCTGTTGAGGTTGAATGTCGTTGTTTTGATCTATGGTCTATGCGATTCTGGTTGTAAAATACCTGCAAAACAAGTAACGGCGGACCGGGAGTTGATTCTCGGGAGACCCCTCCGACGCTCAAGTCAGTTTTTGTGTAGGTTTTGGCTGCTGAAAGTAGAGAAAAGTAGGGTTGTAATCTCATATCTGAATCACGGTAGAATAGTACCTTATATATGTTGTGGATGCTAGGTTTACGTAGATCTTTGTATTTGCATGGGAGTCTAACACCTAATGGGCCTGACGGGCCGTAGACGTGTGGAGATGAGCCTGAGCCTAACACAACCGACCCAACCACATTTAAAGAAAATTTTGGATACTCCATATTTATTTCTTGTACTGTAGGCAGGATTAGAGAAACTAGAGTCCCTTCGTAGCCCATGACAAAGCAAAATCTCAAATTAGATCTAGTTGGAACAAGATAGAATCTTAAACTAAGGTTGTTCATTAACCTCCCAGGTCCCAAAATGAAGTTACTCTCCTAGCTTCTATATCTCTGCAAGTATTTTTAATTTATTTTTCTCTTGTTATTACTCGAAAGCCAATTACTAATTATAACTCTCTTTTTTTCCAATCAAAAGGATGAGTCCTCTTTGTTGACCTCGTAAAGCCTCATGATTGCTTTTATTCTTTTTTTTTTTTGGACGAAATTGCTTTTATTCTTAGTTAATCTTTTAAAAATTTAAGTTGGATCTTAACATTTGTTAGTGTTAAAAAATCATAATATTTCAAACCATGTAATTTGGTTCTTAAAGTGAGAAAATCCCAAATTTTCTCATTAGGGTTTTGTTAGTCATACTTAGTTTTTTTGAGGTTAAGAGTCTATATTAGCCACTTAGGCGATTGACATGGACCCTGATTTCTGAAACCTTAAATTAAACATAATTAGCTTGTGATTTGCAATAATAAAATTGCGATTGGATACTCAAACATTAAGCTACCAGTTGATCTTAGCAAGTAATTCAATCTAAGGAACTAACTTTAACGCATCAATCTTTATAAAATTGACATTAAAAATTTTCAAGAACAAGCATCATATTTGTCTTTGATCTCCAAAAGCTACTTTTTAGAAAATAATAGCATGTTTGGTTCAAGAAATGGAATAAATAAGGAATGGAATAGTTAATTTTAGGAATAGAATAGAATAGAATGAGTATTATCTTATTTGGTTCAAGGAATAGAATAAATAAAGAATTTCTATGCCAATGTTTGGTTTGAAAATATAAACTTGGAATGACAAAGGAATAACTAACAAAAAGACCAAAATATCCTTATTATTATTATTATTATTATTGTTGTTGTTGTTGTTGTTGTTGTTGTTGTTGTTGTTATTGTTATTAATTTTATTTTTATTTATTTATTATTATTATTATTAATTTTCTTCTTCTTCTTCTTCTATTATTATTATTATTATTATTATTATTATACAAAATAATTTTATTATTATTATTATCATCATCATTATTATTATTAATTTTCTAATTATTCTTATTCTTATTCTTATTTTTATTATTAAATTCCTTATTATTGTTAAATTTCTTCTTTTATTTTATTATTAATACGTCGAAGGATAAAGTTGTCTTATATAAGAATATGTTTTCTTGGAATAGATAAATATAGGTAGGGATTGGTATTAGTTATTCCTCAAACTTACATAACACATCTTTAATGATTAGTTATTTTGTGTTTGTTATTACACGTTTAAGGAATGAAATAAGAATATGCTAGGAATAGAATAACTATTCCGTTAAACCAAACAGGCAATAAGAACCCAACAACCCCATTCTCTAATGTTAATGTAATATCCAAAACAAAACAAAACAAAACAAAATCTAGCCATTTTTTCTGTGTTTCATCTTATGACATGTTCTAGCTAGTGGTGGATGTTTATTCTTACAATTTCCTTTAAAATTTAGTAATGAAGCTTTTTGTCCCAGTGGTAATGATAGCATTGATTTTCTATTCTTAGGAGGTGGAGGCATAGGTGACTTATTCAAGTATATAAATATAAAAGAGAGCCACTGGTATCTTAAACGTGTTTTAAAGGACAAAACCATTAGTGTTAAAGAGTGATATTACAATCTCCAGATCAAGGAGAGATTGACTAAGAAAGATATTGAAAAGATGGTTCAACAGATAGAAAAGCACAAGGTACAAGATGAGCAAGTTAAGAAGAAAGTGGGAGCCCAAAATATTTTAGAAAATACTTAAAACAATGTAAGTTCATCATGAAATAACATTAAGTAAGGATAGATTGATTAATTAGTTTCCAAGTTTATAATCTTGCACACTTAGACTAATTAATCAATCTATCCTTGATTAATCAAAATAATTAAGTAATTTCTTCAAAATCTCACTTTTTTTGATTAAAAAAAACATCTTTCACTTTCCTATATCTCAAACCAAAATGGCAAAGCTTATTTCGAAATGTCTCACAATTGATAATTGGAAAATTGCTTTTTATCTTATTTACAACCCTGTTCAATGTGCATAATGTCAATATTCTCCTCAAGAATAGGCTTAACATAGAGAAATAATGAACTTGGAGGTCCTTTAAATGCTTTTGACTTTGAGGATTTAGACAAATGAGAGAATCTAAACATACATGTTCTGAAAATGAATGCCATATATAAACATCAAAACATCATATAAAAGTAAAACAATATAGTAAAAAAAAAAAATTCATAGAGTAAGTTTTTTGGCCAACCCAAAGCAACAAAATGGGAGTGTAGTTGTAGTAAGCTTCATTGTGAGGAACATAACATCAGATTGCACAAGTTTATGCTAGTTATGTACGATCAGAAACTAAGAAAGGAAAGATATGCTTCCCTTTTTCTTTTGAAAGGAAATAAGAATCTTTTGTCCAACTGCATAAAGAGTATTAAAGGATGAAACCATAATTGCACAATTAAACGATAACTTGAATATAGGGCGACATTTAAGCATGCATGTTAAGCAACCACATTAACTAATATGCTCATGCTTACACTAGAATCTTATTGAAGTTGGTACTAGTTTTAGTCTGGGTGAGGTATCATGTTGATATTAATTGATATTGAATATTTTTGAATAAAATTTTAAAATTAAAAATAGTTTCTCAATTTTATATATTTAAAAATTTTTCATTTTATTTTTGATTTTCTATTTTTGATTTCAAATTCAATAAAAAATCTATTTATTTGAGGTTTTTGGTTTTTGGTTTTTGGTTTCTGTTTTTTATTTTAGTTTCTTTGAGTTTTAAAAAGTTATGAAATCCAT
>JANZXV010000005.1:28530081-28542309 GCA_027576455.1 Erythroxylum roigii | reverse complement strand
GAAACTTATTTCTAAGTTTATTTTAACTAAACAAATTAGTTTACTTGTATTAAAAAAACTAATTTATAATATTTTATATTAATTAGAAACTAATTTAGCTAACTTAATTAGTTTATGTAAATTAGAAAACGTATTTCTAATTCTTTATGTTACATTTAATTTAAAACATATATCTAAAAAAAACATTTGTTAAGTCTTTTGTCTTATTATACTTGTATGTTTAACTTGAGAGGCATAAGCAGTGGTCCATCTGCCACGAATGTTTTATTTATATATGAATATCTTATATGCCACGTGCCTATGGTCTTCTTCCTCCTCTTCTCTGCATTTTGTTTTCGTTTTTTTAAATCTTTTCTTTTTTGGCTTAGAGATAGAAGAAACGACTCTTCTAGCTTAGAGAGAGAAGAAGCGAAAAAAAACAACATTTTCTTGTTAAAGACCATTCATAAAAAAACGAAAAAAGGAAAACTCTCTTTTGTTCTTAACGGTTTGGTAAGAATCATTTTTCACTGTTGAAGACCATTCATTTTCACTGTTGAAGACTTTCAACAATCATCTTCCCAACACTCATGAAAGGAGAAAAATGAAAACCAACATTTCTAGGCTTTTGGATTATAAGAAACAGAATGAGTAAAACCATAAGTGTAAAACAGATGTATGATATAACAAGAAATAGCATATCAAAAAATTACGATATTCATAAAAATTCAAATCATTATTCACAAATCATGATTAACCAAATTGCAGATTTACGCATGCATATAACATAAAAAAATTTACCTGCTTTGATACCATTGTTAGAAATAATCAAGATAGAACATAATAATATAGATCATGTTAACCAGGATCTTTGCATATGCATACAAAAACAAAATATCACATATTTGGATTATTGTTATAGTTCCACCAGTTAATGAAGCATATCTCTTTCTGTAGAAGTTTTTATTCAGAAAAATATTACTCTTATCTTTTGTTCTTTGGTTTTTAAATTCAAAACCTTAACTACCTTTGGTAGTTATTTAAAGTATAATTGCCATAATACCCTTCATGGGTGTATGTGATTCATTATCTGTGGTCCCACATGTAAGCCACGTGACACTGTGAGACCTATAAGTATATTAAAAAAAATACAAAACTGACAAAAACATAACTTTTTGAGCTTTTCTATCTGTTAAGGGTTTAATTTGAATGTTCAATAAAAGTTAGGATTCATTTTGATTGCTCTAAAATATCATGGACTAGTTTGTATTTTAATGAAATGTTAAGGTCAAAATTAAACCTTTTCCTATATAATTAATGTTCTCCCTTCTACCTTTTTGTTCAAGGAAAATTTCCTCTATATTTAAGGAAAGTGGTAAGAGAAAAAATTGGATAGGAAAAATCTAAATCTTATCAATGGTCCATAATTACAAAGATAAAGACGTGAACATATTTACTAAAAAGTTCCTTGTGATGTGAAGAAATCTAATCAATGAACTTTGTTTTTTAAACAAAGTTTTTTACTATATTTTATTAATAGAGACACTATTTTTTTTGGTTTCCTACGAGGTGTCCTATGAGGGTCCCAACTATAGGAAGGCACCTTTAAGCCATCCATACCCAGACTGATCTCCGCTTGAGCTAGGGAGGTCCTTTGCAGGAGGCAACGCTCTGGCCCTCAGTTTTAAACGGTTGCATACATGAGGGCGGTTTAAACTTGTGACCTCACTTAAGCCAAGAGAGTCCCTTACCAACTCACCTACGCCCTGGGGTTAATAGAGACATTATTTAACATGTGAAAGAGCCTTTATGGAACCTTAAACCCAACCAAATAAGTCCAACATATGCCTACTTGATTATCCAAACTCTAAGTTGCTTTTCGTACATTTTAACTTCAAGAGAAGAATATATTTTTCAATTTATGAGAACATGTCCATGATTTTACTATTGCAATCAAATCAAATGGTTATTATCATTTAATTTATACATATGAAAATGTGAGCTATCTTGATGCAATCGAACTTAATTTTTGAAAAGATTGCAAAGTTTATTGTGGGTGAATTTGATTGTCAAAAGGAGTACCAGGTAAAAAATATTGATAGTTCCATGGTTTTCTTATTATATAGTTAAGCAATTTTTTAAAATTTAACCTAGGATTTCAACTAATATCATAATTGGATTGTTATTTAATATTGATATAAACCCAGAAGTTTGCATTACTTAAACATATTGTAAACCTTTTAATTTGTTGTTCAAATGAGTGATTTATATTAATTTTTGATTGCACTTTTCATATATTACTAAATTCAATATGACTTGCATATGTTTTTGATATTAATTCAAATCCAAAAGTTTGTTATATTTAAAATTTTAGAAACCTAAAATACATTATTCAAATTAGTGATTTATATTGTTTATTGCGTGCACTTATTCATATTTAAGCTTCTTCTAATTTAGAAATGACATGTATTTGGTATTTCATATTATTTTATACCTCTAAAGCTAGCATATTTAAACATTTTACAAACCATGATATTTTTTGTTCATATTAGTGGTTTATATTTTATATTTCATACACTTGTTTACGTTTAAACTTTCGAAAACTTAAATTGTGGCACAAAAGTTGTAATATATATTGATTTTACTTACATATTTTTCATTTTTTATCACTGGATATGCATGTTACATGCATCTTGCATTTAAATTAATGTAGATTTAAGATTAGAGCTTTAGTTTTACATGGAAGCTCTTTTAGGTGTATTCCTAAAATGCAATATATTAAAATGAAAATGGTGTTAGATGGAGTGAATCAAGATTACCAAATAATTCTTTATTTATATAGCTAGAATTTTAGGATATGGAGATGTAAAGGAATTTATATAAAAGTTTCTTTTTATAAGTTTGAAGGATGCCTTGAGAAGTCTTGAAACAAAAGACAATGTTAGGAGTCTTTACAATATCACAAAATAATGAGGTAGAAGGAGTCATAGTTTATGGTTTATGCACCCAAAGTTACTAAAATTTTGAGGAGTTAAGTATAATGCTGAAGAAAAGAATTCATAGTAGATATAAAATTGGATAGTCTTGAAAAAAATGTGCTTAATATGGTTAGCACTCATAGGATAGTGTTGAACGAGACAATGTTGAGGGAGATCAAATAGTTGATAGTAAAGAAAATGAGGTTTAGGGAGACGAAGAAATAAATATAAAGATCATCATATGTAAGGAGGTTTAGAAGCAAGCAGCAAGGATCAATCATATATAAGAAGGTTTAGAAGAAAATAGTGGAGATAACAATATGCATGAGGGCTAATAATTAGGCAAATAGGGATGATTATGAGTAAGTTGTAGTTAAAGGAGCTTGTTTTAAACAAGCTATAGTTGAGCACACATAATTTAACAAAAAAAAAAAGGATCATAAGTGTAGAATGAACAGGAGCTTGAGAAAGAAAAATGCTTTGTATTTCTATTTATCTAAAATATTTCAAAATAAGTGAATTTATATGTGAACTTGAATATATGATAAGATCTTATCTTGGCATATTATTTGATGTCCTTTGTTTTAGATTTATTTTGGTGCCTAAATATGGAAATTAATGTTTGATTTGTTTTAGAAGATGAAAAGTAGAGATTACATCAAATTGGGACTGTATTGATGATATTGAAAAATTTTGGATAAAGTGAAGAGATTGATATAGTAGATAAGGTCGATCACTTGAAGAGTTGGAATTTAACTAGAAGACTTATTCTTTTCCTTATCACGTTGGGATTTGAATTTGTTTTAGATAGATATCTTTACAAGTTAGAGTTAGATTAGGATTAGAATAGAAATCCTTATAAAAGGGATACTTCTCACAATAGAAAAAGGTTCTCACTTCTTATGTTTTTAGTAATTCTTTATCTTTCTTCTATTTTTGTTATTGGAGCGAAAGCCATGTATGGATAAACTCATCATTATGATTCAAGGGAATTCAATACTCTGATTATAACTTTGTGAGGTTTTGTGTTTCAAGCTTTTATTTATGTTTTAACTCAAGTATTTCTTGTTTTGAGTTCTCATATTTTATGAATGATTGATATTCGATTAATCTGACAATTTAATTTACTATTGATTATTTTATCGCTATCTAGGAATTCAGTGATCCGTAATTGTCATGAAGAATTGGTACAAGTAGCAAAGAGGTTATTTGTGAATTTTCATAATTAACTTATGATAAACAAGAAAAATAAATTAAATAGTTGCAACTATCTCAATTATTTAATTTAAGTTTAGTCTTTTTCATAAAGTTTATTTCTATCATTTACTTGGATGGTAGGTTTGAACCAATTAATTTAGGAAAATTTGAGACTTATTATAGCTATCCTAATATGTTTCGGACTAATTGCTTGAATCGTGAAAATATTCTTTTTGAACCAATGATCAATGTTACCATTAGATGAGATCTTTCCCTTGAATCGAAGTTTGGTAATCTTGACTTTCTCATATTTAAATTCAGTTGATTTAATTTGTTTTCATATTAATTTCAATTAATCAGTTATTTAATCAAAACCCCCCATTTAATTTTATTGCTTAAAATTAAGAAACTAGTGTTCAATTCTTTAGAGATTCAACCTAATTCTGCGACTATTACAAAAGTTTGGAGAATCGGTATTATGTTGGGGGCTTCAACAAGTTGACCAAAATTTAGCCTCGCTGTCGGGGAACTATTTCAAGTTTCTTTGTTTTTTTAAATTACAGTTACTACTAATCTCCTATCTTGTATAACTCGTGATTCTCTTACAAGTAAATTGCAATATTAATCTAGAAATTGAGAAGATAATACGTCGTTTTAGAAAAGAGACTAAGCAAGGAAGCAGTCATTCACCTCCAGGTGTGAAAGTTAAAGTAGATCTAACAATTGGTGAAGAGTCTAATTTTCAAGAAGAGGAAAAAAAGATAGCAAATCTCAATCCCAAAATGTTACAGGAGTTAGCGGCATCGAATTTGAATCAACAACCTTTATGCATTCAATTTCCAGATGTTGAGGTAGATTTTGAATTGAGATATGGTTTAATTCACTTATTGCCTATTTTTCGTGGTCTTGCAGGTGAAGATCTACATAAATACCTGAAGGAATTTCATATTGTTTGCTCTGGAATGAAGCCACAAGGGGTGACAGAAGAACAAATTAATCTCAGGACCTTTCCGTTCTCATTGAAAGATAAGGCAAAAGATTAGCTATACTATCTTCCCCTGGCTTAGTAACAACATGATACGAGATGAAAAGAATGTTTCTAGAGAAGTTCTTTCCTACATCAAGAGCAACGAATATCAGAAAGGAGATATGTGGGATAAGACAAATTACAGGAGAAACATTATATGAATATTGGGAAAGGTTTAAGGAGTTATGTGTCAGCTGTCCACATCATCAAATTCTTGATCAACATCTAATTCAATACTTTTATGAAGGATTATTGCCAATGGATCGGAGTATGGCCGATGTAGCTAGTGGAGGAGTTTTGGTAAACAAAACCCCTGAGGCAGCCAGACAATTGATATTAGTTATGACCGAAAATTCTCAACAGTTTGCGACAAGGATGGATGAAGCTATTAAGCGTGTAAATAAGGTAAGTAACACACACCTTGAGGATAAAATATATGATTTAACTGCTTTAGTTCATCAAATGACTGTAGGTCAATTGCAATCAGTAAGAGTGCAAAATATGCTCATTCCTTAGACATCTTATGAATATGTGCCCTATAGTACAACAATGCTCTCTTCAAGAAGCTAACGCAATAGTAGGCTTTCCTGGTCAACCTCAACGAAAGTATGACCCTTATTCCAATTACTACAATCCAGGATAGAGGGATCATCCAAACTTGAGCTATGGAAATTAAGGAGGCCAACAACGATATCAACCTCACAGTTTTAATAAACAACCTCAAGTTCCTACATATGCTCAACCTAAATCTTTAAATTCAGTATGTCTTTAGATGAAAATTTTAAGATGCTTACTAATAATATTTAACAATTTCAACAGGAAACAAGGGCAAACCTTCAAAACTTGGGAAATCAGATCACTCAATTAGCCACCTCGGTGAGTAAATTGGAAGCGCAAGCATCGGGAAAATTACTTTCCCAAATGGTGGTGAATCTTAAGGAGAATGTGAGTGCAATGACTTTGAGAAGTGGAGGAAAGAAGGAAGAACTTCTAACTCAAGAATCAACAAAGGTAAAAAAAAATGATTCATCTTCATCAATATCAGTTAAGGCACGTTTACCTTCTTTTCTTAGCAGGTTGGCTAAACCAAAAGATGATGAATATGAAAGAGAGATTTTAGAAACCTTCAAAAAGGTGGTAATCAATATACCACTTTTGGAAGCCATTAAGCAAGTTCCAAAATATGCAAAATTCTTAAAGGAGTTGTGCACAAATAAAAGGAAGCTGAAGGACAAGGACAGAATAATTTTAGGTAAGAATGTATCAGTTATGATAAATAGGAAATTACTAGAAAAATGCAAAGATCCAGGTATGTTTACACTCCCATGTGTTATTGGTAATAAAAAAATTGAGCTTGCCATGCTAAACTTAGGTGCATCTATTAATGTCATGCCATACTCAATTTATTAAGCTTTGAATCTAAATTCTTTGTAAGAAACTAATGTGATGATCTAACTAGCTGATCCATTGTACATGCGTCCTATTCAAGTTATTGAGGATGTTTTAGTCCAAGTTAATGGTTTGTTATTTCTAGTGGATTTTTACACCTTAAAAATGGATGGAGATAGTGTGGAACATTCAGCTTCGATTCTATCGGGAAGGCCGTTTATGAATATGGCCAAGATAAAAATTGATGTGGATAAGGGTACTCTTTCTATAGAGTTTGATGGAGAGATAGTAAAGTTCAATATTTTCGAAGAAATAAAATACCCTAATGATCTTCAATCTGTCTATCACATGGATATTGTGGATTCATTTGTGTAGGACATGTTTAATGAAGAAAATAGTGAAGATGAGCTAGAGATAAAGGCCAAATCAGAAGTGAATGAGCAAACTGATGAAACTTGTGAAGTTGTAGAGTTGTTATTAGCAATTACAATAGATTCGAAAACTTTGAATGCTGAACTTACTATAAATCACAAGAGAATGCTACCTTATATTTTACAGGCTCTGAAGATCGAATTGAAAGCCCTTCCTGATCACCTTAAATATGTCTATTTAGGTGATGGAGAGTCATTGCCAATAATCATTTTAAAAAGGTTGATTGAAGGGGAGGAAAGATTGGTGGCACTACCTAAAGAATACAAAATTGCAATTGGTTAGACTTTAGTGGACATAAAAGGGACCAGCCTGATGATTTGCATGCACATGATTCTTTTAGATGAGAATGCAAAACCAAAATGGGAACCCCAAAGAAGACTCATTCCAACAATGAAAGATGTGGTAATGAAAGAAATTTTAAAACTTTTGAATGTAGGTATGATCTATCCAATCTCGAACAGCGAAAGGGTAAGTCCAATGCATGTTGTTCCAAAGAAAATTGGTATGATAGTGATATGAAACCAAAAAGATGATTTGGTACCAATGAGGGTACAAAATAGGTGGCGAATGTGCTTAGACTTTAGAAAGCTTAATTTAGCTACTAGAAAAGACCATTTTTTTGTTAACCTTTGTGGATTAAATGTTAGAAAGACTTGTTGGTAAATCATGTTTATGCTTTTTGGATGGTTTTTCAGGTTACTATCAAATAGCAATTGCTTAAAAGGATCAAGAAAAGACTCATTCATGTGTCCCTTTGGAACGTATGCTTTTAAATGAATGTCATTTGGTCTCTGTAATGCTCCAAGTAGATTCCAAAGATGCATGATGAGTATATTTTCTGAGTATGTTGAAATTACATTGAAGTATTCATGGATGATTTCATTATTTATGGAGACTCATTTGATAATCGTTTAAATCATTTATCTAAGGTTCTTAAACAATGCATTGAGACAAATTTGGTCTTAAATTATGAAAAATGTCACTTTATGGTAGATTAGGGCATTGTTTTAAGACACGTGATTTCAACCAGGGGCATAAAAGTTGATAAAGCTAAAGTGGATTTAATTGTGAACTTACCTTACCCTACTTAGGGAAGTTCGATCTTTTCTTGGACATGTAAGATTTTACCGCAAGTTTATAAAAGACTTTTCTAAGATTGCAATACCTTTATCAAAGTTGCTATAAAAAGACGTTCCATTTGACTTTAGGAAGGACTGCAAGGAAGCTTTTGACAAACTCAAGGCACTACTAACAAGTACGCCTATTATTCAGCCACCAAATTGGGATCTTCCGTTTGAGATCATGTACGATGCTAGCAACTATCCATCAAACTTAAGGTATAAGGAGTAAGTCATCTTGAGTTTGAAAACGAGTTCCTGAAATTGCAGAGGTGGATGAGATTTGGCGAAAATATCTGTAGTTTGAGATTGTGATGAAGTATGAACAAGTTAAATAGTATCATGAATAACATGTAGTCGCACTTGGTGATATTCAATCTTAATATTCTTTTTGTGCTCATAGAAGACATCATTATGAGCAATTTATGAAGCCTTATAATTATCATACAAGAAAGGAGTTACATAAGAAGAGGTGACACCCTTATCTTAAAGTAACCGTTATAGCCAAAGGAGGTTAAAGGTTATGTCTATAAGAGTTTAATATTTTACTTTTATGCTGGATTAAAAGATAAATTGACAGGCCCTTATCCTGTAATGACTAGGCAACCTGTCCAGCACATCATGGTAACTCTCTAGTCGATATTCGAGTCAGCTGGAAAGTTCCCGTGAAGCTAAGCCTATTTCCCTTGTTAAGGAAAAGCTTCTATTCACAATAAGAAATGTAAATATTAGAATTTTTTTTCAGTTTAATAAAAATTTCTATAGCACAACGGCTGTATTTTGATATCCCAAAATTTTCAAAGTCCCTGTAAAAGTTCAAAACATTTCTATTATCATATCAATTTCTCAACTCCAAATTGTGGATTTCAAATCCACTCACATGCAGTCTCAAATAGTTACATCAATAAACTTTGAAAAGCTAAAACAACGTCATGCATTCCATTTAAAAAACTTTATACACATCTATTCTTTATACAAAAGTACTTTCCAAAACATGTTCAAAGATATGCCACAATTCTATAAAAAAATATGTATAGGGAAAAAAAAAGCCTACACAGTAGCACTCGACGAAGTTGATTACTTGCGAGGTGGAGTACCTGCTACTAAAGCCCCTGGGCGTGCACCTGGGAGGTATTATTTAAAAATAAAAAATAAAAGGTGAGCTAAACGAGCTCAGTGAGTATTATTGGTTTCCAATAAAAAACATTTATACAAACATTGATCTCCACAAAAGAAAACAATTTCTTTTCTTTTCAAGTAATAATCAATGTTCTTACAAAACACATTCTTTGCTTTTCATAAGATCAATGCATACATAAAAAAAAAATATATATTTTTCTGAGATCAAGTTCCACTTGTCTTGTAAAGTAAACAGTGATGGCAAACAATACTTTCATGAACTTTCTTTTAAAACATAGCCTATCACTAATTTTCTTTGCCATATGGTATCCTTAGGTGTAAGGCCACAGAGTTGGTTCTGCATTGCTTAACCGTTCCTAGTTAACCTCTATATATCAATTGTTATAAAGCTAGTTCTGTATCACTTACCCATAACAATGCTAGCAGTACATATAAATCAGTGGTTATAGAGCTAGTTTTGCATCGCTTACCCATAACACAGCTAGCACAATATATGCTCCACATGTGCAGAAGGCGGCTCACAGGACATACTGATAGACACAACACCACCCATGTTAGTGACAGATGCCCCCAAACACTGCCATCCATGTTAGCACATACTTTGATCAATATAGTTGTACATATAAAGACCTAACAACGTATCATAGGCTAAATCACAATTAATACATATGCGTGCCTCATTTCAATACCAATTAAAAAAACATATTCAAAATCCATTACTATGCAAATTTAAAGCATATGCAAAATTTCAATTCAACGCCAATTCAAAGCGTGTATACATCTCATTAGTTTCTAAGGGCATTCAAAACTTAATTCAATGCTAAATTAATGCATATGTAAATCTCATGAAGATTAACCTTTAAATTCAAGTAGTAGCACCAATGGAATTATAGGTACACTCACTATTTGTCATTTATCATAAACTACCCTCACGTGTTCGATGCTTTTCCTTTATTAGTCCCGAGTCTATGGTGATCGAGAAAACTTTATGGTCTTACTCAGCTATGAGGGAGACTTCTAAAAGATTCCTTAGACCTGCCAAGTATATCCATAACTTACCAACTTGTTTTACAAATTTTATAACAAAGGGCTAAGCCAAAATCTTAGCATTTAGTAAGATTAAAATTATGTTTTCTTTCATTCAACCATCAAACAACTTCTATGATTTATACATGCTGTCTTCTTTCCATTTAAATAATGTATATAGTATTATACCTACTGTTTTCCTTTCATTGAACCATTGAACTCTGTACAACATAAATGCTACCATTGGAAAGCCATTAAGCCACATATATAGCATCTACATGCTGCCAATTAATACCCACTGAATAACATTCATAAGACATGGATATACATGTTGTTTTCCTCTCCATTTACCATGTTGTTGTTCTCTTCACTTAACCATACCTCCATTTGTTCCTTAATTTTCACATATCAAACATTCAGGTTTGGTTCTGAAGTCTTCTAGTCATTTGTTACCCTATGTCTCTAGTTTCCATACCATTAAAAATCATGCCATTTAACCTTCTAAATTATGGAAAACATACCAAATATCATAAGCTACTTCAACACAGGGATAATATTAGGTTACCATAATCAATCTCAATTTTCAATATCATTCAGCTAGAATTAAGTTTAGGTCTCTTCTAGGTATTTTTAATACTATGTCTTAGGTTTCATTTACAGTTGGAATCATCTAATTTGGAGTTCTGTAGACTACGTTATGGCCAAAACACTAGGACTGTTCAAGGAAACCGAGAATCCCAATACAAAATTTCACTAAACATAGTTAGGAAAACTTACCACTTTCTTCAAATCACGCTCAAACATTCACACAATTCATAACGAAATCATGTTTCTAGCTTAAGCATTCTCATGACTAGCTAAAGAGGATAGACAAGAGTGGTTTAACATACCTAAAATTAGATGGTAACGTGCTACCCATCTTTTCGCTGCATGTAGTTGGCATTGATGGAGGTGTTGTCCATAGTTGGAGGCTTAAATAGCATGCTGAATTTATTTCCCAAAGGCAGTAACTTGGTGTTAGTGATACTAGCATGGTAAATAAGATTGGTGGAATATTTTGCTTGTGATAGATAACAGTCAGATTCATTAATACATCTAATAATATGTACTCCTATAAATAGGAAACCATAAAGCTCATCCTAGATTTGACAACTCAGTAACAAAAGGAAATGCTACTAAGACCTTTCTGTTAAGTCAAAATGACTTTACGTGATAAATAATTTTGATGACAAACAAAAATAAGACAAATGAAAAGCAGACAGAAGCAGAAAAACAAAAAGAAGACAAATGAAAAGCAGACAGAAGCAGAAAAACAGACGAAGACAAATGAAAAGCATATAGAAGTAGAAAAACATACGAAAGCTATCTGAGAAAAGCGGACAAAAGCTATCCGAAAAAAGCAGACGAAAGCTATCCGAAAAAAGCAGACGAAAGCTATCCGAGAAAAGCAGACAATAAGCAGACGAAAGCGAAAAGTAGACGAAAGTATCAGTCTGAGTTAGTTACAGAACTCAACTGAATAACCGTTTCTTTAAAGATTCAAGAAGCAGTTGGAGATGGAGGCTATAAATAAGAAGTCAAAGTCGAAGACTATATAGTGATATAGATAACAAGCGTGAATTGATCTGAAAAAAAGCCAGCGAGATTATTGTGCAATCATTGCTAGAGCAATATTTTTTCTGTAACAAGCTATATACACTATTCAAGTTTGAAAGTGCTACAGATAGCTTGAAGAGGCTACGCGTAAAAGAATACTGTTTGTAAAGAGACCTGAAGAGGCTCAGCGAAAAAAATACTTGTAAAAGTTTGAGAGTTAGTGAAATCTCAGAAGATTATCTGAGGACTGGACGTAACCTACGGTTTGAGGTGAACCAGTATAAAAATTACTGTGTCAAGATCTCTCAACTATCTCTATTTCATTACTGTGATTTTTGATATTTCT
>JANZXV010000005.1:28498350-28508843 GCA_027576455.1 Erythroxylum roigii | reverse complement strand
AGCTTTTTGGAAAAGCTTCAAATTCTAGCTTTTGAAAAAGCTGTATTTTGGCTTTTTCAAAAGCTGTTTCTACTCGAGAAGTGCTTTTTAAGTTTCCAGCCAAACACCTATTTTTTCAGAAAATAGCTTTTGCGGTGGGAAAAAGTACTTTTGGAGTCTCCAAAAGCTGAACCAAACACACACTGAGAGGGTAGCAGACATCTTTGACGTAAGTAACAGAAACTCATATAAAAAATAGCTTCTCGAAAAAGCTGTAATTTGGGCTTTTCTGAAAAGCTCCAAATTTTAGCTTTTGAAAAAGCTGTATTTTGGCCTTTTCAAAAGCTATTTCTACTTGAAAAGTACTTTTGAAGTTTGCAGCCAAACACTCATTTTTTCTTAAAAACAACTTTTACGGTAGAAAAAAAGTGCTTTTAAAGTCTCCAAAAACTGAACCAAACAGGAGCTAAATATAAAAGAAAGATTTCCAAATCAAAAATTAAAAGAGATTACGAGGAACGACTTATTTTTCCTATGAGCCTATTTGCTTTATTTTCCTTTTAAATGAAAAGCTAGTCTAAAGAGAAAAAGTATAGTGATTTACCGATTCCAATAAGCTCCCTTATTAAGTATAATATATAGTTGAAGCTTTTTTCTCAAGCCTAAAAATTAAACTAAATAACAAAAGAAAATTATTAAATATAAAAGGCTCTCTTATGGTCTATGATATATTAACTATATCATACCTCCGTTTTGCATCAGTTACAGCCTTAGGCCAAGACTTCCTTTGCATTATATAGCAAACTCGTCGATATCTGTGAATAGGGTTTAGTACAAAAGCCATTAATTTTTGTCTATGTGCAGCTAGAAGAAATTAATTCACATCATCTATATTTAATTTCAATAACCTTTCATATGCATATTGAACTTTAATGGCCAAGACAATGACAGATACAAATATACTTACATACAGTATAGTACTTGCCTATATGTATTTTATTATACTTTCTAATATAAATTTTTTAAATCAAATTCACATACAAAATTCAATTATAACTGTTCAGTCATTAGAAAATTTCCATAAATTCATGCATAAATCATGATTCTTCATTATTGCTTCTTTGTACCAGAAGTACATTGTTGTGTAAGACACAATAAAGACTAAAAACGTGAACTAACTACAAATCAATGACCTCAGAACTAATACATCACCTTGTTGCTTAACAACGATCTTCCAAAGCCAATTTATGAAAATAATACTTCTTAAATAAATATTTGTCATGTCAACCAAAGTAATAGTATTTTCTTTTGCTTTATGAATAAGATGTATTCATGAGTATATATTCCAGAATATTAAATAAGATTCAAATTTAAGATTTATCCTAAATTGAGTATATTTATAAAATCACCTTTTAGGTTGAACTTAGCTTAGGAAGTCCTTATAAGTGTTATCCATACTGACAATAATGCAATTTTTCATTAATGTTGATGGTTGTAATAATTCTTTTAGTGTTTCTTACTTCATTGTATATCAAAGCAAAATAATTATATGAAATCATTTATAGATTCAACCACATCAACGAATTCAACAATTATATATCATGTTTACATAAAACCAATGCAGCCACATGAATATATGTTGTGGCTACTAATTTATTTCTGGGTTTATGATTAATATTTCAATCATTTATAATAGTAATACACATTACAACTTTACTATTTCTTGTAACCTTAGAAGCAATCTAAAATTTAAATTTCTCTTTATAATAACAAGTGGTCAACATTTGTTATTTGAATATGTGTTATGCAATAACCAGATTAACATCTATTGTAGCAACTATGAATAATTTAAACATAAATTTTTATGATTTTAAGAGTAAAATGTGTGATGTAGTTACCTAAATAGATAGCACTATGCCTAGAAATCATAAATCAAAATTATAAAATATGTCACTGAATAATCAATTGAACTATCTATACACTCTAAGAAAATTTTGAACATAAATTTTTTAATATGAAAGTTTTAATGCGTGAAAAGTAATCTTACAAAAGAGTTACATGAAAAAAAACTTCTTTTTCATATCAAGAAGAGATATTTCTTTAAGTGATTCATTTACATTCATCGTTTTTTTAAAATATGGGGAATGCTAAAAAGGGGAGTTAATTAACTATTACAATTACTAGTAAGTCACGAACTTGCTCAACCTAAATGTTCCTATGAAACTAACTTCTTGTACCAAAACCAACACAACAAATATAAATCTCAATAAGCAGGAAATTAGATAAAATTAATCAACAACCACAAGAGCAATGCCAAACAAAATTTTAAGTGGAAGACGTTCCCAATGTAAAAAGGAAAAACCACAAGACACTAAGTCCACCAAATTGCTCCACTATAATTAAGGAAGGTTACAAAATACTTAATTATCATAATCATCAACGAGTATAAAACGCACACCATAAGAATCAATCAACAAAACATAATAGAAGAGAAATGAAAACGTAACCTAAAAGTAAGGGTTCGATGCAGTAGTAATTTCTAGCAAATGAGAGCAGCAAAAAATATCTTCACCATTTAAATCAAAGGCTTGGATATCCTGTATGTGCATTCTAAAAATTAACCTAATCAGACCATGTTTATTTCTTGATCAATTAAGTTGATCACAACTGCGAAGCTAAAAAATGCCCAAAAATAAAAACCCTTAAAACTCAAAATTCTCTCTTTCTTTTATAATTAATTTTTCTTACAATGAGAAAGAATTATGCGCCTTTAAAAGGGTTCCCATTATTGGGCTAAAGAGCCTAAAGGGCTACCCCCAAATAACAAAGAAAAACTTTGGTTTTTTCCATATTAGAGGGACAAAAAAAACTAACAAATCACCTCCTCCCAATCATATGAAGGTGGTCGCCATTTCACCAATAGAAAACAAGTCTCAAACTTGCCTCTTGGTAATAGTTTTATCATCATGTTAGAATCGTTATCAGTAATGTGAATTTTCTCTAGCTCAAGGAACTTAACATCAAAAAGATCTCATGTCCAATGATACCTCATATAAAAGTAAAATTCTTAGCAAGATGAATTGAACATTAATTGTTACAATACAACACATACCTCTTTTATGTAAATCTAAGTTGATGAGCAAAACACTTCATCTAAGGCAACTCTTTACATGCCTCTTTTATTGCAATAAAATCAAGAATTAATAGTAGATAATGCAATACACTTCTGTAAATTGGTTTGTCAGGCCATGGATCTTCTTGCAAAAGCGATCAAGTAACCTGAAGTAGACTTCCTGGAATCAATTTCATCCACCGTATCATAATCTTAGTAACTAACAGGAATTGGTTTCTCACTCCCTAAAACAAGTTTTAGCACCTTGAAGATATCATATATTCCACTTAGCTGCATTACATTTCTCTTTTTCCTGGATTAGAAAGAAAACTTACATAAGTTATATCAGGCCTCGTGCACACTATTGTGTACATCAAACTACTTGTAGCTAAAACATAAGGAACTTTCAACATAGTCTCCTTTTCTTCCAAGGTAGAAAGGCTCCATTTAGCACTCAAATTAAAATGCATAGCAAAAGTTGTACTCACCAGTTTAGCTTTGTCCATATTAAATTTCCCAAGTATTTTTTTGATGTATTCCTCTTATGATAACCACAACCTCCTAGACTTTCTATCACAAATGGTCCTCATGCCTAGTATTTACTTCACTAGCCTAAGATCTTTCATTATAAAAGCCTTACTGAGCTCTTGCTTTAATCTAACAATTCTTAGTTTATTTTTACCTATAATGATTATGTCATCAAAATATAACAACAAAACTATAAAATCATCTTTAAATAACCACTTCAAGAATACACAGTGATCTAAACAAGTCTTTTGTAGCCTTGCTCCCACAATGTTGAGGGGCCTACATTAGTCTATAAAAACTATTCTTAAATTTGTAGATATAATCTTCTTTTCTCTTTACCTTGACACTCTCCTGTTGCTCCATATAAGTTTCTTCTTTAAGGTCATTGTAAACAAAAGTAGTCTTCACATCTAATTTCTCAACCTCCAAATTAAGTCTTATTACTAGACCTAAATCAACTTTAATATAATACATCTTGACAACGATGCAAAATTCTCTTCAAAATCTACTCCTTTCTTTTGATTACAACCTTTAACAACAAGTTTGGATTTGTTTCGATCTTACTTAGCAATCTCATCCAGTTTTACCTTGTATATCTAGTGTTTCTTCAAAACTTTCTTCCCCTTAAGCAACTTAACAAGGTCGAATATATGATTTTCATGCAAGGAATTTATTACATCCATCCAACCTTGTTTTCCATCACATTTAATAGCTTCCTAAAAGAATTAAGGCTCTATCTCCTCAGTTAAAAACATATACTCACCAGGAGGATATATAATAGAAGGTTTTTGTTCATAGATAAACTTTCTCAAGGCAATTGGCTAAGTCTCGGAAGTATCAATATCCTTATGATCATCATTATCAGTGGACATATCACCATCAAGTATGCTACCATTATCACCATATTTAACCTGATGGTCATCTTTATTGTAAACTAGAGTAGGTGTAGAATTTAATAGAGGAGGATCTAAGTCAATAAGGTCATTGTTACTCTGTGTTAAAAACTTCTTTAACTATACTTCCTCTATATCAAAAACTATTGGTCTTTAACAAATACCACATCGTTGCTTCAAAACAATTTCTTCGCAACTGGAACATAGAAATTGTAGCCAAATTCTTATTAACCGTAGCCCATGAAGATTTATTGGGTCAACTTAAGATCTAACTTTGATCTTTCATCTTTTAATAGATGCATATATGCCTTGTACCCAAACACAAACAAGTGATCATGAGACACCTCATTGCCAAACCAAACTTTGACTAGGACATTACCCTACAAAGAAACACAAAGACAAATATTAGTAACATGTGCTGCTATATATAGTGCCTTAACTAAAAGCTTTTTAGCAACTTTGTTTATGAAAGTAGATAAAGCACTCTCTCGATCAAATGTATGTTTATTTGTTTAGCTACACCATTCAACTAAGGGGTGGGTCTTTTTAGGTATTCTTTGATGTTTAATACCTTATAACTTACAATAATCATCAAGTGGTCTAGTATATTCTCTTATGTTATCATAATGAAGGCACTTTAACTTTCTTCTAGACTACCTTTAAACTAAAGCCTAAAATTGCTTTAAAACATCAAACATCTGACATTTGGATTTTAAAGCATGCACCTAAAGCTTTTTGAAACAATCATCAATAAAAGTCACAAAGTAAAGCACACCATGACTAGATTTTACCTTTAATGGACTATAAACATTAGAATAACTAAGTTAAGCAAGTTTGATTTTATCGATAGAGGGTAACTCTTGAAAGAAAATCTTGTTTATTTCTTATCCATGTAGTGAGGGCACCTTTCAAGCTTCGTTTTCTTCACTCTTGGAAGAAAAATCTTATTTTTAAAAACAATTCAAACACTTTTCACTTATATGGCTTGGACATCTATGTCATAATTATGTTTGGTCACTCTCTGCAAGATGAATGTCATCATTTGTAGTTGAAGCTTGCATCATTTAAAGGCTTGAGTGCTTCTTCCCATGAGCACCCACTAGTGAGCCTTTAGTAAGCTTCCAATATCTTGCTCTAAAAGTGGTAAAAAGCCCTTCATCATGAAACTTACCTTTAGAGATCAAGTTTAAATGAATGTCAAGTACATGCCTAACATTTTTTAGTAATAACGTTGCTCTAGTTTCGGATACTAAGAAAATATCTTTGGTGCTTATAACCTTTTAAAAGCCACCATTAGCCATGTTCAATATCCCAAAATCATTGGGCATATAAAATACGAAAAAATCATTCTTTCATGTAACATGAAGTGAGGCTCCATTATCAACTACCTAACTGGTCTTATCATTGGAAAAGTTAATTGAATTCTCATCATAAACAATGATGAGATCAATACATGTTGCAGTAGTAACGTGATCATCATTATCTTAATTCTTTTTATCATTCTTATTTTTGCTAACTATATTGTCTCTCTTTTATTTATAGTAAAACTTCTCGATGTGACCCATTTTATCACAAGTAATGACACTGCATATTTTTATGACTTCTTTTGGACTTGTTGTGGCTTTTACCTCTACCATTTTGACCTTTTCTTTTGTTCCTCCCTTTGGTTTTAGTAACTAATGCTTCTTCAGATTGCATTGACAAGCCAATAGACTTATTTCTCTTCTTATTTAAGAGATCTATTTTAACAAAGTTAATGGTCATTTTCCCATTAAGAGTATAATTTCCAAGAGTTATTCTGTTATCTAAATTTGGTAAAGTACCAAGCAATACGTTTTTTTGGATTTCATCATCAAACTTAATCTCCATAGTGGATAACTGATGTACAACAGTCTCAAAATCATTCAAATGATCAAAGATAAGAGCACCATCTTTATATTTCAAGCCCATCAAGTTCTTAATCAGATATAAATTTTTACTCCCAGTTTTACTAGCATACAGAGATTCATGTTTATCCTACAAAGTCATTGCATTAGCCTCATTATAGTTGAGAACATTATCATCTACCCATTGATGAATATATGCATAAACCTATAAATGCTTTAAAATCCATTGATCATTAGTTTTGTCAGCAGGCTTTTCCTTACTAAACACTAGTAAATTTTGACTCTTAATATGTAACAAATCTTTCATCTTCCCCTTCCAAACATGATAGTTAGAACTATTCAAACTAATAATCCTACTTGTATTGATGCATGTATCCATGGTTCAAACAAATTAACAAACGAACCACAACTCTAATATCAGTTGTTGAAAAGGAAACTATTTAACTAGTACAATTACTAGTAAGTCAGATACTTGATCAACCCAAATGCTCTCATTAAATTAATTTCTTCTAATAAAATCAACACAATCAATATAAATCTCAATGGGTAAAAAATATCTACAAATAATTAAATAATCACAAGAGTAAAGACACATAAATGTTTTCGTGAAAAACCTCCTAATGTGAAGAGGAAAAATCATAGGACACTAAGTCCACTGAATTGCTTCACTATAATCAAGGAAGATTACAAAATACCCAATTCTAATTATCACCAATAGGTACAAAGCCCACACCACAAGAATCAATAAACAAAACATAAGAGAAGATAAAGGTTGAAAATGTCACCCAAAAATATAGCTCGATGAAATAGTAATTTCCTGCAAAATATAGCAGCAAATAAGATCTCCATCATTCAGATTGAATTTTTAGATGTCCCTTACATACCTTATAAAAATTAGTCCAATTGGACCATGTTTAACCCTCGATTGATTAAGTTGATCAAAGCTACGCAATAAAAAAATGTCCAAAAATTGCAACCCTCAAAATTCACGATTCTCTCTTTCTTTCACAATTGCTTTTTTTGTACAGTGTGAAACAATTAAACCCCTTTAAAAGGGCTATCATTATTTAGTACAAAGAGCCTAATAGGTTGCCCCAGAAAAACAAAAAGAAACTTTGGTTTTCCTTAGGAGGGACTTATAATTCCAGGAAAGAATAGAGAAGGGTTACGGGTGTAAGGAAAAAAAAGTGCATCAAATAGAGGATGAAGTCTTTTAAAGGTCTATGGGCAAAGTTATTTAATTCAGGTCTAAATGGGTTATGCCAAGTCAGTTGCTTGTTATTGGTTCATATGTGTAGCACTGCTAACTATTGTAACAAAAGTCTCAAATTAGAGGTTTTAATGATAAATTCATAATTATAAAAAGTTTCACAATAATTTTAAAATTCATAATTTTTTTTTATAAAATGCTAATGACTTTAACCCTAAAAACAAACTTAAGTATTTAACTTCTTTTAAAATCCTTAACAATATTAAAGCATAAGAAAGAAAAAATGTAACCCTCAAGAAAAGTGCTTATACATGATCTTTCATGTCAATAAAATAGTACAATCCAAGGAAGTGTTTCCAGTAGTGAAGTAAGCCCTTCTATGAGCTTTCTAATCTAAGAGTTAAAGGCTTAAGTCACAATGAGCAGGAATTACACGTTGGGACCTGTAAGTGTCACTTGGTTTTGATTCGCTATTATGAAAAAGGTTAATTGTAAAAAGAATATGAAACTTTACTCCATTTTGTAATATTATGTTAAATTTTAAAAAGTGATGCTAAAATGCTCAAACTATCAATTTATTACAAAAATAGCCTGATTTTAAATTTTTGACATGGCATGTCAGATTAATGTTTTTGCCACGTGGCTATTACATATTCTATTTTCCATGTAATTATTTTATTATTTAATACATTTAAAAATAAAAACCCTAATTTTAAAGGACTTCTTCCATTATCCCTTTTCAAGCTTAGGCAATAGGCACCACAGTTAGGTGCAAAAGTCAGGAACCAGAAAGTGGGGTTCAGGCTGGTTGCCTTTGACACTAATGCCAGGGAAAGTGTTGCTAACTACATTATATGATGATCGACTACCCTAAAAATAAATACCAACTGCTTCTGCTCTAAATGCCATTTAGAGTTAGTAATGGTAAAGACTACTGAGGAGGAGCAAGTTTATACCATAAATAAACACGAGAAACAAGAGAATGAAGTCTGCATACAAGCATTTTTAGGAACTGGAACGACATTATTAATAAGTAAAACAACAACGCCCTGCATAGTAGTTTAATTCATTTAATATTTTCTTCTTCTCTTCTCTCTTTACAATTCCACAGATTCACTTCAATTTTTATATGGATTTTTCACGTAGTTTTCTCTTAAAACTCGATCTCTTTGTACTTAATTCTTTGGAGAACTTTTTCAAAGTTAGGTTGCTAATTTGTTGTACATGAATTTTCTATTATAGTTTAATAGTTTCATGGGCAACAGTAAGCAGATGAACCTATGAAAAGCCAGAACATGTAAAAGGAAATAAAATTGTAATGTAGGAGATTGAAGTAAAAACTTATGGTTTTGAAGTGGGCATTTCATGCTAGTTGCAACTATGTGTTATAATGTTTTAATTCAAGTTGCAAGCTTGTAGATTTTCTTGTTTTCTTGACGGACATACTTTGGAAGGAAGAGAAATGTGGTGTAGAAGGTTTTAACTTAATAAAGCTCCTTTTTAGACCATATACTTGGTTATGATAATGGCTCCAATGACTTGTTCTACTATTTGAGTTGTCATCCACTAAAGAGAGATGGAAAATAATAATGTGAAGCAATTTGCTAGTTTCATTTTTATGTGAAAAGGAAGAACAAAGCCCGAGTGTTTCATGTATAAGGTTTTCAACAAGAAGGAAAGTTGTTGTGAAGATCATATCAGGGATAAATTCTTGTTTGACTTTGAAGTGAAGTTGTTGTATTTGCTTATAATGTTACCTAAGAGGGAAAGATGTTAATATTGCTTGACAATAGGTCTAACTAGCAGAATAATACTGCGCGAATGCGCAGTAATAATGCCATATGAATTTAACTGATTATATTAATAAATAGTTTTAATGTATAAATTAAAACAGATAATAAAAAATATAAAGCAAGATTTAAAAATTTACAATCAAATTAGAAAAGTTTGACAAATGAACTAATCAGTAAAAAATGAGACGAAGGAGTGAATTTTGATATGTTTATGTACATAGTATTATTTGTTTTAGATATAATACAATTTTTGACAATAATAAAAATAAAAAATTAATATATCAATAAGGTTGAATAATAATATAATCTATAAGTAACGAACTCTACGTGGAATACAGAGAGGTAAAGAAAAAGTCGCTAAGAAATTCCAAAATGACTGGTATGTATGCTTTCACTACAAAGGAGAAAAGAGGAGAGATATGTTTATTTATTATTATGCAATTCATAAACGAAATTTAATGCGACTTGGAAATGACATCAAGGGGATGGCGGTTCGTTTCGGACTGGTTTCTTGGGATAAGGATAAGTGAATTCATTTTAAATACGAAGTGCAGAGAAAAAAAGTAACACGAAGTGGAGAAGCAAAAATAAGACGAAGCGGGAAGAGAAAAATCAGGCGAAGCATGGAGACAAAAGCATCATGGTTAACTCGATTGCTACCTGTAAGATGGTTGCATGGGCTGAGGAATAAGCCTTTGGGGAAAATTCCACTTACACGATTGTTAAAGACTACAATTTGATCATCTCAGCTCAACCAAAATTCTTCATAGCAATTGTAGGTTGGCGGCAAGGAAAGACGGAAGATTTTGTACCACGACGCCATCTCTTTGCAATCCCAACGATCAAATCGTAGTCTTTAACAATGGTGTAAGTGGAATTTTCTCTGAAGGTGACTGATATATAGCAACTGAATGCTAAGCGGTTGGAGGAGTTCTTATAGGTAGTAATCGAGTTCAGCATCACTGACTTCAATTTAATGAGTTTGCATTAATCTGTAATTAGAATTTTAAGCATAATTACCCTGTATTTTGAAAAACGCGAAACTTTATCCATGTAATGTTTTTATTAATAATTATCATGTTTCTTTAATAA
>JANZXV010000005.1:28395032-28407706 GCA_027576455.1 Erythroxylum roigii | reverse complement strand
AAAACAAGAATGCAATAATTTCAATTCTGAAATTATTCATCAAGACAACCAAAGAGCAGCACCGATTGTATGTGTACTCATCTATGACAAAAGCTTCAAAATGCTACAAGCATCAACTTAGAACTTAGCAAAAACGACATCTGTGCATGGTTCTTGGACTGCTCATTAAAGATCATCAAAGTGTGTTGCTGCTACTTCAAAGAGACCCCTACAAAATCAGCTCAATCAAGAGATAAGAAAAACTACAACGCAGCAGCCAACTTCCAGCATCCACACACGATATTTTTCACACTTTTAAAACTTAGCAAAAACTTGCGCAAAATCAAAGCAAAGAGAACCTAGTGCACACCCGTCCACATAAGCCATAGAAGCAATCTTATCATTTAGGTTTCCTTTTTAAGTGTCCTTTTTCAAATAAGGATAATATCAACATCAAAAAATCAAGCCAATTAAGAGTTTACTTCCAAGTCTAATCCAATTACCAATTTAAGCACATCAACTAATGTTATTCGGAAAACTCCCATGTCCAATTAAAATGCCAAAAATAAAAACTAGGATATATTCAAAAAATAAATCCTAACAAGGACAATCCAAACTGTGGTTGGCTTTATCACAGGGCTGAAAGTAGCATAATAATCTATCCCGGGCCGCTATGTGAACCCCTTTGCAACCAGCCTCGCTTTGTATCGGTTAATTGATCCATCCGACTTTCGTTTGATCCTGAAAAGCCACCTGCAGTCCACAATATTTTTCGAGGTATCACGAGGAACCAAGTCCCATGTCCGATTACTCATTAGTGCATCAAATTCAACTTTCATAGCATCTCTCCATACTTGATGTTTTTGTGCTTGTTTAACAGTGGTGGGAATGGTGGTGGGTAAGGTTTGTGCTAGAAAGGTGAACTTAGCTTTCGGTTTGAAAATATTATTTTGAGACCTAGTGACAGGACGATGAACAACTGAGGTGAACTGACATGGTTGACTATCAGAGGGAACTGTGCCAATAGCAGACTGGCTAAGAGTGGTGGTTGGAGGCTGAGTCTCGGTGAGTGTAGCAGAGGACTCAGGTGAGGAGGCTGGACTCAATATGGTAGTAGAAAAAAGGGGAGTAGTGGACATACCTTGGTATGGCGAGGAAGCCAATGGTGTCGAGCGAGTGTCGAGAGTCTGTTGATGATTGCTAGGATTGGTTACGGTGACAGGGTCAGGTAGTGTAGGCGGCTGTGGTGGGTATGGAGGTGGTTCGAATCGGTTTGGTACCGGCTGCATTTCCCAGGCCATGATTGCAGTATTGTTGGCTAAGTGTTTAAACCGATCTTGAAATGGAAATTTAGCTTCGACAAAGGTAACATCACTAGAAAGATAGAGTTTGGACTTGATCGGATCATAACACAAATGACAGTGATGAGTTAAGGATACGCCTAAATACACACATGGGACGGACCTAGGCTCAAGTTTATGGGTAGTATATGGTCGGATCCATGGATAACATAGACAACCGAAACTCCGTAGAGAGGTGTACTCAGGGGCTCGATGAAACAGCTTCTCAAATAGGGATATGTTTTATAGAATCGGAGTGGGTAACCTATTAATTAAGTACACTGCATGATGACAAGCAAATGACCAAAAAATGGGTGGAAGATAAGACTCGGTAAGTAAGGTTTTAGCCGTTTCGACAATGTGACGATGACGACGCTCGGCTATAGCCACACACTGAGGTGTGTATGGGGGACTGACTAAGTGTTCAATGCCATTAGCTAGTAAAAAATGATCAAGAGTTTTATACTCAGTTCCACCATTCGTGTAAAATGAAAGGATTTTGGATGCAAAATGCTTTTCAAGTACTGGCTGTAGTTTTTAAAAAATATCTTTTACCTCAGTCTTGTGTTTTAGGGTATAAATCCATGTATATTTGGTGAATTGATCCACAAAAATGCAGTAGTAAAGCTTTTTGTCAATGGACAGAACTGGTGATGGACCCCAAAGATCACTGAAAATTGTTTGCAACGGTTTAGTACTCAACAATGTAAACTCATGAAAGGGCAACCTATGTGCTATATTGCAAATACATGAATTACATGATGTAGTCGGTTCATGTTTTGATAAAGTAAAGAAAAATTGCGGCAAACAAAATTAAAGGTCTTAGAATTCAGATGTCCGAGACGATGATGCCATAAGTCAAGAGCGTTTGGTTTGGTTGTGATGTTGGGTGTTGGTTGAGATCTCGGACACTCGTATAGACCCTCATTACTCCGGCCTTGCACCAGCGCCTTCTTCATTCGTAAATCCTTCACACACAAAAAAGACGGAAAAAATTCAATTGATGTCTTATTGTCTTGACAAAATAGAGACACCGAAATAAGATTGCGCTGAATTTTTGGAGCACACAATGTATTAGAGAGAGTAAAAGTTGAATTTAAAGCATGTAATTGAGTAGAACCGGAATGAGTTATGGGGATCTTCATACCATTGCCCATAGTGATACCTTCATAACCATGATATTCAGGCATATCCCTTGGCTCGGAGGTGACGTGATGCGATGCTCCAGTGTCTAGTAGCCATGGATTATAGGCGGATGAATTTGCTGCTGCATAGTGTGCCTTAGCTTCAAAATGGTTGTGAGAGCGTGAACGGCACACATTTGCCTCATGACCCGTTTTTTGACAGAGTTGACATTTAACAAGCTCGGCAGCAAACGCATTACCATGATCTGTATTGTTCCGGCCAGAATGCCAAAGGACAACGTGATTGGGGCCACAGTCAGCACCTCTTCCATAGTTGTTGTATCGACGATTGTTGCGCGGATTTTGACTAGTGTGTGTTCTGGAACTTTGAGCAATAGCAGCGGTGATTGTAGTAGTTGGTTTCTTTGCCTCCTCATGTCGAAGGAAGATATCATGATCAAAGAGTTTGTCATATAAGTCCTCGTAGGATATGGTTATGACTCGAGCACGTATAGCTGCGGAGATTTCACGATATTCTGGACCGAGACCGCGAAGAATCTGAACAACCAATTCATCATTGGCTAGAGGGGCACCGGCTTGGGCAAGTTAATCGGCTAGGGCTCGGACTCCGGTAAGATATTCGGTCATTGGCTGAGTAGTTTTGGTGAGTCGGGCAAGCTGATCCCTAAGGCTAAATAGGCGAGACTGAGATTTGTTTGCATAGGTGTTGTGTAGAGATTGCCATGCTCGTTGAGAAGAAGAAGCATTGGCAATCATGGGTGCAATGGTCGGTTCAACAGAAGCCATTAGGGCATTTTGGATTAATTTATCCTGACGAAACCAAAGGGTGTAGGCCGGATTTGGGGTGTTTGCGGCACCGGTTGTTTCTGCCGGTTGTGGTTTGGTGCCGTCAAGGTGACCATAGAGGTCATGACCATACATAACCATGGAGACCTGGGCTTTCTAGGTTGCAAAGTTACCACTTCCTGTGATTTTGAGAGGAAGTTGCGACGCTGGATTGAACTGAACAATTGGGGAATTGGGATGGGGGCTGTCGGAGTTGACAACGCCACCATTGTGTGCTGGGTTGGCCATCAGAATGAGGGAAGGATTGGAAAAAAAGTTTTGACTCGGTTAGAGATGATAGGCTCTGATTACCATAAGAAGATAAAGTTTGAAGTGAAAAAGCAATGTATAATTGATGAGTTTTTACAACTGTTAAATACATAGTACAATATGGATAGGCTCCACTTTACAAGGAAAGAATTTGAAATTCAAAAGAACATATTTATCGCCTAAATAATCTCAACAATGTAACTGAAGTTGACATTGTCAATACACGCACATGTAGTACACTCATACCTACACTCTGCCAAAAAATGATCTTTCTGAACAAAAAATTTGTCATATCACTAAAACAGGCCTCACCCTTCTTCGTTATGCTTCTCTTCCTAAAGTATTTTGGTTTGAAACATTTTCCACTGCTATCTATCTTATCAACCTTTTACACATTCTTATCCTCAATAATAAATCCCCTCATGAATTCATATTCACCACCCCACCAAATCTCTCTAATTTACAAGTCTTTGGATTTATTTTCTTTCCTTTTCTTTGTTTCATTCACCTTGATAAACTCACACTCAAATCCATTCCATATGTCTTTCTTGGCTATTGTTCTCAATATAAAGGATATCGATGCGTTGATCCTCGAACATCTAAACATGATTTTCTTTATGCCCACTCTCCAACAATATTGTCTACATCCTTACACTCCATCATTCGCTCACTTCCTAAACCTTTCACCCCCACTCCCTCAATCTCCTTTACCATTATCCTCAGTACCTCTCCACCACCTCACCAAACACAATATTCCCATCCAATTGTCACATGGACCTGTGATTAGACCTGTGCTCCTCGATCATTTTCTGACTAAATCACCTACTCTATGCTTACCACATCTTCTCCTGACCCTACATCCTTTACCTAGGAAAATAGATTTCCTCACTGGTGTCAAGCTACACTTGATGGGTTTACTGCTCTCCATTGCAATGACACTTGTACTCTTGTTACTCCTCCACCAAATGCCTACATTGTCAGTTGTAAATAGGTGTTTTGTACAAAACAAAATCCTAATGGAACTATTCAACACTATAAAACTCATCTACACTAACACTTTCAGTCTTGTTTTTAAACTCACTAGCATTCAAATCATCCTTACCCTTAATCTTTCAAAAAATTGGTAATTCCGCTAACTCGATGTTATTAAGGCCCTCCTCTTTGGTCACCTTTATGAAAAAATCTTTATGTCCCAAGCTCCTAGTTTTTAAGATTCTCAATATCCTTATCATGTTTGTCATCTTCATGAAGCCTTATATGGTCTCAAACAAGCTCTTAGAGCTTGGTTTCATCGTCTGAATTAGAAACCTATTGACCGACACTTTACTTCCTCCAAATTTGACTTTTCCGTCGTAATTAATATCACTTCCTCTCACACCACCTTCATTTTATTTTATGTAAATGATATTTCGGTTGTCGGTTTATACCCATCCTTCATTTCCACCCTTGTCCAAAATCTTCATTGCACTTTCTCAATTAAAGACTTAGGCCCGCTACATCATTTTCTAAGTCTTAAAGCCACTTCAACATCTACTGGTATTCTTCTTACCTAAACAAAATACACCAAAGACCTTCTTCTTCAGATAGGTCTTAATCACTCCAAACTTATTCACATTCTGGTTACTCCATCTCTCCCTCTATCCAAAAATCATGGCACACCCCTTTCTGATCCTTCTGAGTACCGAAGCACTATTAGTGCTCTTCAATATCTCTATCTTATTCGTCCTAACATTTAATTTGTTGTGAATAAGGTATCCCGATTTTTACATTGCCCTATTGATGTGCATTGGACTGCAGTTAAACAAATTCTCGGTTATCTCCGTTCCACATCATCCCACGACATTCACTTTCTCATATCATCCTCACTTACATTACATGCCTGCTGTGATGTTGATTGAGCTAGTTTCCCTGATGATCGTCGCTCTACTTCTGGATATTGCATCTATATTGGGCCCAATTTGATCTCTTGATACGCTAAGAAACAATCTACTGTTGTCAGCTAAATATCAGAGCATTGCTCTAGCCGCAGCAAAACTCTGTTGGATTACTTTTCTTCTTGGAGAAATTGGTTTCTCTAATGTTACACCCACTCTCTAGCTTGATAATCTTGGTGTTAGATCCCTTGCTTTGATCCGATCAGTTATGCTCGTACTAAGCACATTGAAAGTGATATACATTTTATCCGTGACTTGGTGGATAATATAGCACTTTTTATCTGGCACATTGCATAGGCTTATCAAACTGCTGATGTTATGACCAAAGCTTTATCCATTTCAGCATTCCAGCATCTTCGTCCTAAGCTCCCAATTGCTAACCATCATAGGCTTGAGGGGGGTTGATAACATTTGACATACATGTATATTACCTATTCAATCTTTACATATAAGATTTAATCAAATTAGATCAAATTATTAGTTATATTATAATCATTGTAAATCTCTTGTGGTTATGTTTTTACTTGTATATTAAGGTCACAAGCCTTTTACAGAATGCAATGAAATACAATAAATATCTTTCATATACATCCTTCACAAATATCTTTGGTGAATGTCCTCATTATGATGGTTATATATTTGATCTTTAGACTTAATATTACCAAACATATCTCATATAGGATAATAATGTTTTGATATGAATATTACCAAACATATCTCATTATGATGGTTATCATGGATATTTAGGAATGTGATTGTTGTCTTTTATTATTTACTCATAAAATCAAATTTTTGTTTATTGTAAAATTTATTAAATAAATTCAAGGCCTTTTTATTTAGAATATATTTTATCTCATATTGATTGGTCATACTTAACTAATTTTGTGATATGAATGAATGAACTCATGATCATATAAAATTATAGGCCTGATTAGAAATAACATATGTGATATGTTTTAACAAGTTGTTTCTTTAATTAATTTAGGAGTCCTATAAGATATGAATGATAAGTATGTTATTTATCTAATTTAATTTGGTTAGCTAGTTAAACAAATTGAAGGTCAATTAAATTAAGTAGGATTCTAATCTAATAGGAAATTATTTGATAACTTCTAGAATTAATATTGAGGGTTATTAATTTATTTAAAAAAGTGAAAACAATTAAATATTATATTAAATTTATTATTTTATTATATTTTGTAGCGTAAACTAATGCTTGTCCTTTTATTTACTTTTGGTTGTTAGATAAAATGAGCAGCAATTTGTCCTTGAAGAGTATTATGGAAGCTAACAAGCTTGTTGGACCTAATTTTTTGGATTGGTTTTGTAACTTAAGAATTTTTCTCAAGCAAGAAAAGAAGTTATATGTTCTTGACACTACAATTCCACCGAAGCCTGATGTGAATGCAAATGATGAAGTATGTGAGAGGTATCAACGTCATATTAATGATGTTGAACAAGTTACATATGTGATGTTGGCTAGTATGTCTCCTGAGCTCAAAAGGCAGTATGAGAACATGAGTGCTCCTACTATAATTTTGCATCTTAAGGAGTTGTTTGGTGCACAAATTAGGATGGGGATATATGAGGCTTCTAAAGCATTATATCAATGCAAGATGACAGAAGGATCTTCAGTAGAGTTACACGTATTAAAGATGATTGGTTATATTGAAAAATTAAGCCAATTAGGTATTGCCATGAAGCATGATTTAAACATTGATTTAGTGCTTCAATCTCTTACACCGAGGTTTTCACAGTTTATCATAAATTACTATACCATGAACCAAAAGGATGTGTCATTACTTAAACTTTTGAATATGCTCAAGACTATTGAAAGGCGTCTTCAGAGATATGAGACTTTTAAAGCATTATGTGAATGCAAGATGACTGAAGGATCTTCAGTAGAGTTACATGTACGGATGATGATTGGCTATATTGAAAAACTAGGCCAATTGGGTTATGTAATGGATCATCAGTTAAATGTTGATCTAGTACTGCAATCTCTTACTCCGAACTTTTCACAGTTTATCATGAATTATAACATGAACCAAAGGGATGTGACATTACTTGAACTGTTAAATATGCTCAAGACAACAGAAGAGTGTCTAAAAAAGGAAGCCAATTCTATTCTTATTGTAAATTCTTCCGGGAGTAAGAAAAAGTGCTATAAAAAGAATAAGAAATAGACTACTTTTGTTACAAAAGTAAAGTCTACTGGTGGCATTAAGAAGCAGAACAACAACAAAGGCACATGTTTTCATCATGGAATCAATTGACACTGGATGAGAAATTGCAAAGTTTATCTTACAAATCTAAAAGGTAAGAAGCTTAAGGAACCTTCATCCTTAAATATGTTTATGATTAAAATCAATCTTTCTATTTTTGTTCCACAATTTGGATATTGGCTATTGGTTGTGATTCTCACATTTGTAATATTGTGCAGGTGTTAACAAGGAGTAAATCATTAAGGAAAGCAAAGTCAACTTATGAGTTGGTAATAAAGTAAGGGTTATTGTATTAGTTGTAGAAACTTGCAGTTTAGCTTTACCTAGTAGCCTTATACTAGAACTAAATAATTGTTATTATATTTTAATTATTACAAGAAACAGTATTTCTATTTTGTATTTATATTTAAATAGATTTTTTATTATTTAGAATAAAAGTTGTTTTTTACATAATTTTTATCATGGATTGGGATTACCTACATATGGTTTGTACACATTAGATATTGAAAAGTCAATCCTTAACATAAATAGTAAGAAAAGGAAATTTAGTGATCAAAATTCATATTATTTATAATATTTTCTGTTAGATCATATCAACAAAACTATAATCATAAATTTATATAAAGAAAGATAACTGGAACTTTTGACTATGATTCATATGCAACTTATAAATCTCGTTTGTTGAGTAAGAAGATTAAACTATCCTTTACTAAAAAGGTTAAATGTGTCAATAAGTTAATAAAACTTATTCATTTAAATGTGTGTATCTTTATATCTACTTGCATTACAAGTGGATAATCATATTTCATTATATTTACAAATGATCATTGTAGATATGATTATATATATTCAATCAAATAGAAGTCTAAATCATTTAAATGGTTAAAAGAATTTGGATATAGAGTTGAAAAACAAATTGATAAAAATATTAAAACATTTGGATTTGATCGAGAGAAAGAATATTTAGACTATAGATTTCTTAGTTAAAAGAAAAGGAGATTCTCTAATAATGGATTACATTTAGAACCCTATAATATAATGAAGAATATAAGAGGAGATACCATACTCTATTAGATAGGTACGATTCATGCATGCCCTTCTTATTTCCTTTTGCAAATATGCACTTGAGATTGCTACTTTTTGAATAAAGCTTAGTCCAAATCGGTTGATAATACTCTATATGAGATTTAGTATGGCAGTAGGCAAGATTTAACATACTTAAAGATTTAGGACGTGATACTTATATGGAGTCTGTAATATCTGACAAACTTGAAGAAAAATCAAGAAATGAAAATTTATGGAGTATGTAAAAGAGAGTATCGTATATCAATTTTTCTATCAACTTGAGCAAAAAAGAAGATATTAGTGTCAAGACATACTACATTTATTGAAAGAGAATTTATTTTTAAGAGAAGTATTGGTAATGAGTGAGGCTTAGATAAATTCAAAAATCATAAATGTGCATCTAAATGAAACATGAACATCAAGTTAATATATACAATGTACAACAAAAGATATAAAAGATACATCATTTACAATACACTAGTAGTATATATCATTTCTCAATTAGATTTTATCAACATATTGAAAAGGGAAAAGGAGAATGTATTGCTTATGGACCATAAGCCTACTACTTTCAAAGAAGCAATGTCTAACATTGATTCTTTAAATAGCATGAAATCATCCAACCTAAAATATAATTCATGTATACCAATCAAGTATAAATTGTGGTGGATGTGTATCAAAGGATTGCATCTATTGGATTTAAATGATTTTGTAAGATGAAAACCAATATGGATGATAATTACAAATATACAAAGCAAAGTTGATGTCCAGAAGTTACAAAAAAAAGAGTTAATTTTGAAGAAACTTTTTCACTAATAGTAATGCTTGAATAAAGATCTTATTGCTATAATTACATATCATAAGTATGAAATTTGATAAATGGATGTGAAACTTTCATTTCTCAATGCGCATCTACTTAAGGATGTATCTATGACACAATTTGAAAGTTTTGAATCCAAAAGGTCCTAATCAAGTATGTATGTTACAACAGTTCATTTATGGATTTAAGCAAATGTCATAGAGTTAAAATGTAACACCCCACTCTCATAAGACACATACCCTACATTTTGGAGAATATCCGAGTACGTACCCCACAAAGGTGGCATGTGAGAGCAGTCACGTCAGTAACTTAATCATGGCATCATCATTAAAACATAAATATTGAAATCTTTAAAAACTCAATTCCTCATTTCATTTCGTAAAATCAAATATACCTTGTAGCATTATATACTTCATCCTTATATACAATATCAAAGAGTTAATAGAGTCTATAGCTCTATTACAAAAATATACTACATCCTATATGAATGAGGAACTATACAAATTTCTATCTAAATCCTTCAGTCTCAGCGGATCGACCTTTGAGCCATTTCTTCTATCTAAGAGCAGCATTAGATCTCTTTTAAGTTTTCTTAAAAGCTAAGTCCGCTTTCTCGCACCTGAAAAGTTAACGTTACAATTTTGATGAGTTTTGCGAACTCAGTGAGTTACTCATCATCGATGGCTCACTTATAACACATAACACATACAGTTTATGTTTCAAGTTCACAAACAATTCATATCATCATATAATGTACATCTTTCACCAATTATCAAATAGCACCATATAACACTTTGCTCACTTTTTACATTCATAACAGTTCATACAATTCAATTCATTCATTCATAAAATGCATATTAAAATGTATGTGCAATGTTCATGAGACTCACTTTTTTTATTACTTTGTTATGACCGAGTGCCTTTTTCACTGTATCGCATCTATTGTGGATACCAAGCTCATTAATAACTGTCCGTTATCCGTTGGAGATACATGGCTTATTATACATAGTGAGCCTAAGGCTCTTACCACATTCTGAGCTTTAAGCTCTTTTTCACTGGCTACTCCGGTCACAACTGCCTTTATGTTATCATGCATTCATGTAGGGAAATGCATCATATGGATTCAATCATTCATTTGTTCTCAATTCTCTTTCGCATTCACATTCACCATCGGACCTTGGTCCGGCATTCAACAATTAAGTTGAGCATCACATATTCCCTCAAATTCACAAACAATGAGCACTTCCAATATATTATTCATGTATCAAATGCCTCGGACATTCAATGGTTTGAATCAACACATTCACATCATATAATAGGTCAATTCAGAATTTAAACAAAACAATAAATTAATGTGAGACCATCTAGGTTACTCATAGTATGCTCCAGATAGCTATTATCTCGACGTCCCGGCAATGTCTGGATGTTGTCGCTCTAATTGCTCTTCTATATCATGCAACACATACACATTTTCACATTACTAATTTGCAAATTTTCATGAATAATATACATATGTATATATGACATATATAATGCATGCTCAATGACAATCCCTGGTATATTTCCTTAATTCACATCTTATGATCGTCAACATATTATATCTTGTGAAACTTGATTTTCCTAAGTTCTTCAATCAACCATTTACCAATCCTTTCCTAATGAATTTAGATGATAATGAAATTTCTTAGAGAGGAAGGACAATGTGTAAGGAGCTTGTGGTTCAAATTTCAAGTCAATCGGGGGTCCGGAGAAGGAGTTACGGTCAAAAGAGTGAAAAGTGTTGAAAGTTGTCAAACAACAGTGCACAATCGTGCTTGTGCATGATCGTGCAACTACCAAATGATCCTTCTCTGTCACGGCCCTGCCTGATGATTCCCTTATTCAAGCATCATTCCAACTTTTCTCAAAACAAATTTTCGGGTCAATTTTTCATGGCCATTTTGACAAAGAAAATGAGGTATTTAGGCAATACATTCTTCTAAACAAATGTTCCTTTATGTCTTATTTTCTAATGACGCCAATTTCATGCAGTTTGGTTTAGTAATCTGAAAGTTATACCTAAAATACTACAGACTGTTCCCAAACCACGACAACACACTATAATCAACTTCAATCCAAATTTCCAAACCCTTAGAGACATAACTCAACGTCAATTCCTTCGTTAAAAATATATTCATTTGTCTCTAGTTTAATCTAAAATTAAAATCTTCCCATTTGGGTATGTACAGATCAAGATATGGCTAAAATATATATGCATGTTCAGTGAAAATACTTCATATAACAAATTCCATCACACTTCATCATCATTTTCATCCTAGTTCATCTCTTTTGCTTAGTCTATATTTCTAGCTTATGTACTCATTATTTCCTCTTCATTCTTACTTCCATTTCAGCTCAATTTCAATCACAAACAAATCATATTCTATGTTTGATCATAACACCAAAAACAGAATATGAAACATCCATTTATTTATCAAAAATTTTTTGCACTTGTTCCTACACCATTTTTAATGATCTTTCAATTTCAAACTCATCTCTACAATAACTTATGAAATATTGGTCATCATAAACACAAAAATACGACATCAATGTGTTCATTTCTTTACTCATGTTCCAACATATATAAAACACCATTTTATGATCATTTAACCTCTAACTATCATCATACATGTTTCATTCAATAAATCATGAAGATTAATGTATAACTTACTTGATAAAATTCCAAACTCTTCAAAATCACCACGAAACCCTAGCCTCCATAGCTCACACGATCATCACACATAGAGGTGGGTAGATTAGATTTTTAGTAACAAGATAAAAGATAGCAAAGATCTTGTAGAAACAAAGTGAAGAATAACAAGAACTCAACGTGATGAGGGTGAGAGGCAGATGGTCGTGAGTGAAGAAAATGAAAGAGATAAAGAAGAGAGCATATGAAAAACGTGAAAGGTAAAAACAAGATGGTCTTTCAAAAAGAAAATGTCGTAGGTGGGTTAAAAGCAAGGTAAAAATTGCTTGGTGGGTGTCATGACACTTACCACTTGAAAATTAGGGACGGAGCTATGTTTATG
>JANZXV010000005.1:28317009-28330002 GCA_027576455.1 Erythroxylum roigii | reverse complement strand
AGCACTTCTATTAAACCTTATCACTGTAAATTTCTAGTTCTCCTAATGGTTCCAATCACCAGGGAAAGAATAGGACAACATATGCTGTTAAATTTTGTAAGATTGGACCCAAATAAACTGAGCACATACAAGCCCAAATGAAGTTCCATCATAAAACTAATTGGTGATAGGAGGAGTAATTCACTAGGCTTATATGCATGCTCAAGGTCATATATTCTTTCCATATGGGACAAACTCCAACTTTATATTGTGTAAATAAGTTAATTTTAATAGAAGCGCCAACAGACAGGCATCCAGACAAAGGTTTGTCAAGAGACTCATAACTCTCCTACTGTATTGTGCACTACCACAAATAGATGAAGCACCATCATGTATTTACATTTTAATCTTTGATTCTTCATATCAAGTTATATAATGACTACCATAGAAATGGTAATTTAACAAGCTTTGAACAAGATTTTTCTTGAAATTCGTAAATGAGATTGCATAGACAAGTACTTGAAGACACCAAAAGTGCAACTGCATTTATTTACAGGAAATAACGTTTCCTTACAAGTATCTCCTCATCAAGGTAAGAAATCACGAAGAGCCTCTGTAAATTACCAACTGCAAGAATATAAAAAGGGAGGGGAGACACATTATAAAGAATTCAAAATGATAACTCCAAAGAAGTACATGGGAAGAAAAGAAGTGCATGGGAAGAAATGCAAGAAGTTATTGGGAACTCCTCAGAACTTTTAAATTTCTTTCCCAAAACTTTAATGTTCATACTAGGATATTCTTAGGCAGAAACATGTTAAACTAAATCTTTGAGGCCAAAACATTTTAATCATAACATAATTGTTGAAAGAGTACACTTTCTGGAGTATCTGCAACATCTTAAAACGTTAATAGTGGATAACCATCTACATCAGTTACAATAACCACAATATGCCAAGACAATTACTCACAATTAGACATGCATCATAGTAAACTTCAGGATTAGATGTACATGTTTAAGGCCTCCTTTTGATGTTTTATACTCTCTAATTACCCATCTTGAGATGATCATGTCACACAGTATACAGACACAAAAGGATAACAAAAAAACATATGGGGCTTTCCTAGACTCGACTTTTGTTTATGGTAATCTAAATGGGCACATTCTTCATGTTATAGAGTACCAGCATTCGGAACTAAAAATCAGAGAAGTATTTGGTAATAACACCTCAAGGCATGTATTGATGTATAGTTTTCCCCACAATCAGAAAAGACTAGCAGCCACAAAATATACCACAGAAATTCAAATGTCAAGATACAACTACAACTAAATGGGTAACCAAAATGGTTCGTTGATTAAATACCTAAGCATATAAAACTATCAAGTATTAAAATAGGAAAACTAGGATGACTTTGCAATAAGTAATCGTAGTTAACAAAAATTATTCATGCCTAACTACAAAAAAGCATTCAGCTGCACCTCAAACATATAATGAGGGCAGTTTAGGCCTCAAATAAATCGAGTAAGATAGAGATGAAACGACCAACAAACAACAGAAAGCTTACGTAAAGGAACTTTCACCCCACTGGAAATTGCATCCCTTACAGGCACAGGAAGTTGTTGCATTGTGTTAGCAACCAGAATAAATGCTCCTTTTAGCTGCTCTGGTAAGGTTTCTTTGATAACAGTTGGTGTCTCTAGAACCCCTTCAACATAGTCCTCTTTCATTCGAAGAGGTCCCTCCACAGTTAACCTTGAGGAGAGAACAAATTTGCTTTCTATCTGCATTATGGCAGTAACAATGGCACTCAAAATAAAGCTTTAAAAGCAAAAAAAAAAAAAAAGAAGCTAAAATGAGCAACATGAACACATTTTGTTGCTAGAAGTTGTGTGCATCAACAAAAACTTAATGCTTGTGGTAATGACAGTTCTGATTGTGAAAATTAGGTTTGGACTAGATGAAGAATGATCCTCAATTTTGAGTATGCCCAATAAGCTGGAAATCATGTAAAGTCAATTACAAGCTACTGCCAGCCCCTCTGTTTTTCTACAGATCAATTGTCCAACATTTCACTAATTACCACAACACAGTCAACCCATGAAAGGTCTCAAAGGAAAGATGATGGTAAAGATAGAAATCACTTAAAACAGAGCACTTATGCAGGCATCCCAAAGAAGAGATAAAATGAACGATAGAGACATACGGAGAAGAGTAGCTTCAGATAGGTGGTAACTTTTGCAATACCATCCTTAATGACCACATCCAATTTGGACAAACTAGCCAAGTTTGATGGAAACCCCCTGCAACAATGCAGGTTGCAAGATTAGAAACTAGAAGCAATGATTAAAAGAAAAAGCAGAGAAGCAATTCAAAGAAAGTAGGACTCACTGAAATGTAAATGTGGGAGCAAATACACCAGAGCCTGCAGAACCAAACCACTGGAAATCCCACCGACCTTTTAGAAATGGTGAGCTGAGAGAAACTAAGTAGCATTCAGAAATGAGGTATAGGTATGCATTTAGGAAAAATGCAAAGTGAAGAAACAAAAAGCAGCTACGTGGTTGGTCGAGGAGTGGGATTGAGACGCTCAAGAGCAATTATCCTTTCATTCACCTCAATCCGCTGTATATCTGTGGTTTGTCCTGTAACTAGAGCTGCGAAACCTCCACCATCTTTGAACTGAACCAAATAAATAGTTCATATGACGATCATCATCATCATCGAAGTTTAAAAAAGACAAAAAGTCGAGAGTAAGTATGGACTTAACAGCGAGAAGCAACGATCTCTTAGCAGAGAGGCGTTGAATCTCCTTGGAATAAAAGTCGGGTGCTCCTGGCTGAAGAGCAATAGACATCATTCTCCGACTACAGGCGCTGCGGTCGGACTTCTTCCAGCCGATCTCAGGCAGCATGGAGGCAGAGTTAGAAGCAGCCATTTGGATACATACGAAACAGAATTCAATTGATTGAGTTTTGAGTGTATCATAACTATATAGTAAGTAGAAACCAGGAAACGCGAAACATAATATTATGTCCCTCACGAGCTTTGGATGCGTCTCATCTTCATAACATAAAATAAGGAAAACGCACAAGGTGTGAATGGAGGAGCGGGGTATCGAACCCCGTGCCTCACACGTGCAAAGCTAGCGCTCTACTGTTTGAACCACATCCCCTCTTTGAACCTGCCTGTTCAGAATAATTATAAAAAAGTTCGAACTTGATTTGCGTGTGCTTCTTCTTAGAGGGATTTTGACTGTTTTCTTCTTCTATTTCGAGCTTTTCCCGCCATGGAAGCTATGCAACTCGACTCCCAGAAAACTTTTCATAGGAAGCATTCTACCTACCACTGCTTCGTTAGCTTCTTACTCCTCCCCATTTTGTTCTTTCGTTTTCTTCTTGACTTTAGTTTTACTTCTTTTCTTTGTTGTGTTCCAATGCAGCTCCTTTTATTTTCTACTTTCTTCTTCTTCTTCTTCTTCTTCTTCTTCCTTTTTTTATTAAAAGGAACTTCTATTCTTTTTGGGATTGATAAAATGGTTAAAAATTAATCAGGATGAGACGTATGAGATTACGAAGGAAATATACGGGGGACAGCAGTACAGCCAAATATATTTTGCTCGTCTTCATATGATGAGAACTCTTCTCTATTCACTTGTTCGCGATTGGAAACCCCATTTTCCTGGTAATTCCTTTCCATCTCGTCTTTTGTGGCATCAATTACAGTTGATTTTTATGTCTTGTATGATTTTCAGTATAATTATGCTTTTTGGAAGCTTTAACTAGACTGGTTTTCCTTTTAAAAGGTTTAATTTTGAGAGTCAATTGAGAATCATTCCGGTAGATTTTTTATGGAGGCCTTTTGGTATTTGCCGGTTGTTTCTTCCATTAGAGGGTTTTTCCATGGTTGCAATTGGCTTTAGGGTTTCAGATTTAACTTCTTTTATCTTGATTCGTAATTTGTAAAACGTTTCTTAAATTTGGCAGTTCAACTCATGTAAGCTCTCAATATCAGCAACTTGGGGTTTCTGGTGAAGTTTGTTTTTAAGATGGCACAGTTTTAACTTGTTACCGCTAATTGTTGGTTACCTGATAAGTAAAGTTATTATTGCATTGACAAATGGGTCAGTTACCTCCTTTCCCTTCTTTTGTGAGTGTCAGCATCTAGGTCCTAGGACAGAAATTTTATCGCCCTATTGTGTGGAACCGACAACAATGAAAGTTGTTTGAAACTAGAGATGGTAATGCTATTTTATGTCTTCTTAGCCAAGTCTGTGACTATTCTAATGATTGAAAGACTTTATGTAGTGGAATGTTTGTTATGCATATATGTCTCAAGGGAGGTGGTTGTTCTAGTTCTAAGTTCTATCGAGTGCTTCTGAAATTACTTACCAGCTTCTATTTTGTAGTTTGCACGGTTTTGGGACTTGAAAAAGACAAGGAATGCATCATTGTTGGAACTCTGTACAAGCACATGAAACTTAAACCCTGCATTCTTGATGAATACTCTAAGGAGGTATTTTGGCCACTAATACTGAACGATTTCTGGCTTCTTATTTCCTTTTATTACATATTTATTGGATTATTGGTGGAAACTCTCAGTTGTGGCAGTAATTCATTTATGAAACCTGTCTATTGTCTACAGAGATCTGCAATACCACTTGTCAAGCCTCACAATTTTATGCATCCAGATGATCATTTGGTCTTGGAAGATGAGAGTGGAAGAGTCAAGCTTAGCAGTGATGTGCTTTCACCTTCAATATATGTCACTGGTATATGATGTTGCTTTTCTTAGTCTTCCTGAACTCTTGGCAAGTACTGGAGGTTTTGAGTTTTTTTACAACTTTTAGTCTTGATTCATTGTCATGTTCTGAGTCATTTTGGTTGAAATTTGAAGGATGAATTTTCACACATCTATTTATTTTGGTGGAGTCTACTTTATGGACTTTCTGTAGGATCCTTCCATTTGAGAGGCTTTTATTTATTGACCAAGTGCTTGGGATATCATTGAAATTTATTCTGATTTCCCATACCCAATTTGAGTAAGCATCCTTGATTAGACGTTAAGTTCATTCTTTGGGATACCTTAATCTACACTAGTGCATCACCATGAATGCTGTTATATGTAATTGTGCTGATGACTAAATTAGTGTCTTTGTTCTTTTTTTGTTTTGGAAATGCATACCATTTACTTTAAGCACGTTGACTTTCATCGATTCACTATATGTAATAGGTGTTGTCGTTGCTGTGCATGGAAAGGAAACTGATGCAGGGGATTTCCTAGTCCTAGATGTCCTTGAAGCTGGCTTAGCACCTCAAGTAGATGTGCCGCTTAATTCAAGTATGCACTTATTTTTCTTCCTTCTTGATTCATGTTCTCTTTTACCTTGCCATAGAATAAATAGGAAAGTATTCCAAATTGTTCACATACTAATTCTAGAAGGGTACTAATCCACGTAGAAATTGAAAGTTAAATACAGTTAACTGGAAGGAAATTATAATCAGAAGCATTGTGGTATCATGAGTCATGTTAGAATGCCATCATAAAAATGGTGGACAAAATATATGAATGTAATTTCTCTAGATGAAGCATACAAGTCATAGTAGTGAGTGTTGAAAAAATGATTATAGGGTTCATTGGTCCTAACCCCCTTTGCTTTGTAAAATTATCTAAAACCCCATTGTAGTTTAAAAACTACCACTTAACCCTTTAACTTTCACAATATTATCATGTGACCACCTACCGTGAACTCTCATAACCTTGTCTTGCGTGAAGGCTCGGTGACCTAACCCTTCGCTATACGCTGTCATCTCTAAGACAAGATGAGACGATTTTGTACACACTAGCCTTACAAGTTGCACAACACCATCTGAACCTCATTGCCCCTGTCTGAACAAAACGGGACCTTCCCATTGCCACTTTCTAAGTGAGCTTCTGTTTTGTTCAGACTCTGGCAATGGTGAGGTCTGATTTTGTTCAAATGACTTCGTCTCAGCTTGCCTTGAACAGTGTTGGAGACGACATTGTACCCTTGTGGTGAGCTAGCAAAAGGCTAGGTTGTCGAGCCTCCATGTAGGATAGGGTTGTGAGAAATGATTTTGTTTATGCTTAAGTGCGTCAGATAGCTTAGCAGGAGTTGACAATAGGGGTTAATGTGATAACATTGTGAAAGTTTAATGGGTCAAGTGATAGCTTTTAAACTACAAGGTTTTTTTGTTTTTGATAATTTTCCAAATCATAGAGGGTCTGGAGCAATTAACCCATGATTTATATTGAAATTATCAATCTCAAGTTGAGGTTTCTTTCTTGAGAGGTCTTGATCGTCAATTCAAATTCTGCAACTTACCTTTTGTATTACTTCAATGTTTCTACTACTGTTTGATTTTATGTATTTATAGCCAATTTTGAATATATTTATATGCCACTGAACAGGAGAAGATAAGTATGTTGTTTTTGTTTCTGGGCTTAGTGTCGGCAACAATGCATCTAACCCTCTTCAGTATCAGCTTCTTGTTGATCATATTACTGGCCATCTGGGGGATGAAAAGGTTTGTGAAGTTTCTTTCTCATTATGCAAGCTTTTTGCTTCTTCTGTTGTAGCCATCTATTATATACTGCATTTTACTCATCAACTTCTCAGGAGCAAGGGAGTGCAGCAGAAATTGTTCATGTTGTGGTTGCAGGAAATTCTGTGGAAATTCCTGCTGGACTTCTTAATGGACAGGTGACTACTTAGTACTTGTTATCTCCTTTAATTCATCAGTTCTGAAGAAGTACTTTCTATGAAATTTATTCCTGTTTATGTTTCATATTGTTTCTCAAAGTGCTCAAACTTGGAAAGGTTTGTTAGAGAAGTCCTTTCACTTGCTATGTTTTCCAGCTGGCATTGATTATTTTGGGGCAGTGAAATTGTTGGGCTTGCTTCTGAAGACTTTAGTTTTCCATGACCTTTCTTCCTTTATATGAAAGCAATTTTCTTTTTTATTTTCAGAATTTGACTTCAAAGGAGCAAACAAGACTGTCTGAACCAATCATAGAGCTTGACATATTGTTGACTCAGGTTGTTTTGTGGTGTTGATTGGTGTCTTTGAGCTGGCTCCTTTCATGTCGTCTAACTTCTATTTTGTTTCAGTTCTTAATTAGAGCCATGTTACTAACATTCTGTTTAGATCGCTGCAGGCGTGCCCGTAGATATCATGCCAGGTTCTAATGACCCTGCAAACTTTTCTTTGCCTCAGCAGGTTTGCATTTTCTTAGATTTTTTTTTTTTGAGAATGTACAAAATTTCATTTTATTTATTCTTCTTTTTTAATCTAAGCTCCTTTCTCTTGCAGCCTTTGAATAGATGCCTTCTCCCAGGATCAGCAACTTATAACACTTTCAGATCTTGTACAAATCCCCATTGGTTTGAGCTTGATAATATCAGGTGAAATATTAATGGAATAGATTGTTTGACAATATGTTTCTATGATCCTGAGACATTGACAGCATACGACTTCGAATTTTTCAGGTTTCTTGGAACATCAGGTCAAAATATTGATGATCTTTCAATATATTCCGATGCAGATGATAAGCTTGATTTTATGGAAAGAACACTGAAGTGGAGGCATTTGGCACCAACAGCACCTAATACATTGGGTAATTCTTTAACTAGTTTTGTTGGAGATCCTAGGTAAATACTGTATTATTTAAGAGATGGAACTGTATGTAACTTTGGTTTTGTTTTCTTCAAGTTGTGTTTATGAGTGGCCCCATTTTTTCAGGTTGTTATCCTTTCATTGACAAAGATCCTTTCCTTATTGAGAGCTGTCCCCATGTTTATTTTGCTGGCAATCAGGATAAATATGGAACACGCCTCGTCACAGGTATTGTTATTTTAACCTTATAGATATTCGGTTGGTTAAGCTTTTGTCATGATGGTTGCAGTTTGTTTTTGTGTCTTGTTGGCATTGTAAGTTGAAATGAAAAGATTGGCATTCAGAAAGGCATTTATGTTTCTTCATGATGCTGTGTTTTGTTTTCTGTCATGGTACCCTGGGAATGTTTGTTTATGGTAATTTGAAAATGCAGGTTCAGAAAGGCAGGTGGTAAGAATTATTTCAATTCCTAAATTCTCTGAAACTGGAATTGCTGTTGTGGTGAGTTCTCTACCTTCTGTGTAAGTGTCTGAATTGACTTAGAAATGTTTAAGATAAATGACATTAAATACTTGCAGACATAAAAACATTTGTGTCCATGACTTTCACTAATAATGTGAATCATTATTGCATAGGAGTTAAAAAAGTTCAGGATAGGAGATGGCATTTGGTGAACAACATGCTTGCTAATTTTCTATAAAACTATTTTCTACAAAAATAGGACAGGAGGCACATGATATCTGTTTTAATGTACATGTATAATTAATTTTTCTTTAACTTGCAATAGTTATTGTGTTATGCAGTGAGATCATTGTCAAAAGAAAGAGAAGTGATAAGAGTATGAAAAACAAGATGTATGTCCTTAAAGTTTGTTGCTTTCAGATTTTTCCTACCTTTTAGTTGGGAAACTTAGAAAACATATTTATGATAAAAGATTGTTCTTTTCAGATTTCCCTTAATTTTGGCCAGAAAACTTCAAAATTATTATTGCAGCAGAAAAATAAAATATATAAATAATATAGTCATTTTGTAGATTAAAGGCACAACCTGCCAAAAAAAAAAAAATTTTTGAAATATGCTCTCATTGTCACTTTTTTGAAGAAAAGGATCAAGACTTGAATATGTGACGTCACTAAATGGTGAAAACAGATGAACACTTTTGCATGGTCTGTTCTTTTCAACCGTTCCTTATTATTCACTAATTGGTTCTCAATTCTACTTTCTTCTTTTTTTGTAGCTTAACATGAGGAATCTTGAGTGCCACACTCTCACCTTTGGGACTTCAATCTAGCTCCGGTAATGTTGGTATTTGACATTGTTTACAGCTATGAAACTGCTTCAGTTCTCCATATTAATTGAATCATGGGTTTTCATATGGAGCATTATGTACCTAAACCGATGCGGTAGAAGAACAGTAGTTTTGATCCCTCTGATCAGTTAAATAGGAAGCACATAATAACAGTTTGCACCTCCTGTTTCTTCTGTATTTTTTGTTGTTTACTCAAGTCAATTTATTTGGTTTTCTGGGCTTGACAAGTTAACCGAGCTTTACTGTTTTCAGAAGATATTATTTTATATAAAATGAGATTTGAACTAACAAATGATTGTATTGCATTAGAATTCCTCAGAAAGTAGAAGGATGTTGGAAATCAGTAAATGGCAAAGGATTTATTGCAGTAATTCCATGATGGTATTCGGATGTTGGCTGCAACGGAAGACTAGTATCATCCGAAGTTTGTGATGTTAGTTTAATTCTCTGGTGATCTATGTAGGACAAAATGAACGTGAGGAAATTGATTCAGTATTTTTAACTCTCCTGAATTTTGTAAAGTTGTGTATTAACGATTCCATCGGATCATATTGTGCGATTCTGGTTTTAGGAAGCTGGTAATCACTTGACTGCGACCAATTTTTACGAACAGAACTGATATCAGCTTAGTGTGATTTTGTCTGAAGAGTCGTATATGGGACTTTCTTAGATAGGCATGTAATTCAGAAAAGATTTTTGGGTCCTGAGTCCTGAATTTGATATTTGATGCAGTCATACTTGCACCTGGAGAACAAACAGTGTGCATTAAGATTTCTTAATGCGATTCGCTGACTTTTTAGGTATCATAAAGGGAAAGAAGTGAAAAAAAAAAGAATTGAAGGAAGAAAACTACCTCCTCATTTTGGTAGGAAATTGAGAATCACTCTCCACTATAAAGGTGGTGAGAAGCTGCTAAGAAGGAAGAGGATGAAATTTGTAGACGAACAATGCAAGGTTGAAAATTTTATAAAAATAAAATACCGTCACCATTTTTCCTTGTTCAAGACAAACCTAAATAGTCTTCCTTTATCAATTCTAAAGGGATTATTATTGGTAGACATTAACGTTTTATGATGTTATTGTCTTTTTTATTTTATCTTATGGACTTAATTAATTCATCAATACACCTGATTACTTGTCTGTAAATCTTGATTCCTTCTTCTTTCACCGTTACTGCCATTCTTAGAGTTTTCACTGAGGAGTAGATTTATATTTTTATAAGCATTCTTCCTTCCCTCTTTCTAATTATTATTTGCTTATTATTCATGTATTTACATTCTCACTTCTCTTCTAAAATTGCAATTGAAGTTTTTAAGCTTGTTCCTTTTTTTTCTGGTTAATAAAAAGTTTAGTTATTCAAGTGAGATAAAAGAAAAGATTTGGACATGTAAATTTTTATTGTCTTTTACAAGGTCATTTGATCTGTAAAATATATTAGTATAATCCATAACGTGTCTGCAAATGATGAATTTTGTTATATAGAATTCGAATAGAACTCTGTTAGCTAAGATCACATGTTATTTTTATCGGATTATATTACACTAACATCCCTATCTAACTAGGACTCTATCTAGGAGTAAGTTATATCATAACTAATAAGATAAAAGATTACATCTATCTAGGAATGATCTATTCATATTTACAAAGATCCCCACTAATTTTAGATGATCCTCCACATAGGCTTTATCTGTTAGAGCTAATGTTTATCCCCTGTGATCTTATCCGCCACATCATTCAAGATTTCTTCATAATCTCTATCAGTTGATGATGAGTCATCCAAACTTAAAGTCTATCATCGCACATTGGTCTGGTCTAATGCTTTCCCATGTAAGTCCATTAGTCATAATCTATTCATTTGAGTATATGCTAAGTCATTAGTCCATCAAGAACTCAACCATAGCTAAGTAAATTCATACAAAGTTCGAAACTCTACCAAAACTTGCACTAAACTTGATCTAACTTGCTAAGTCACCTTGGAACTCTCATATGCCATCGTCATGCGTGGGATCCAACTAACCTTCTACTCAATGTCCATCTCAGGCCTTCTTTTGTTCTCACATCCGAATCTTGCATCTCGTCGAAGATTTTTGCCAATGTTTACCAATGTATGTCAACGCTTGACATTGCCCTTTTTTCTTGCCTACTCCTAAGTCTCTTTCTTGTTTTGTTATCCTAAGTGTTAAACATTGGTGAAGGTTCGCCAATGCCTGCAAAATTCTGCTATTAGGACTTAGGGGTCTAACAAATCAACTATATCAGAAGAACTTGACGCCCTCGTCGAAATAATTTGTGGACACTCCTTCAAATGTGGTTTTCCTTAAGACTCCTTAACTATTGACATATCTCCTATGTACCATACTCCCTCTTTGTCGAGTTTATCCTTGCTTTTATTTGAACGCTCCTTCACAAGGTCTATTACACCCAACATAGCATAACTATTGAGGTAAACTTTTTTCGTCAAGTCATCCTCTCCTTCTCTTTAATCCTTCGTAACCAAGGAATTTATTTTCTCCTTATACACCTTCAGTTTGGGCATTCACGAGCAAAGTGTGATCCTTCAAAAATGAAACAAGCAATATCCCGTTTTGCTTATTTATTGGACTTACATTGAGAAGATTCACTTACTCCTTGCCTTTCTACGAGTCATTTAGTATACCACCATTCTTCTTGTCTTCATTGCTAGTTTGAATTGGTGGTGGCATCTAGAGTTCATCAAGGCATTTGCAGCCATTATTGCGTTTGGGAGGTTTTTCATGTTTTGCCTCCAAAGCTCAGTTTGTGCCCAACCTTGCAAGCCGCTTATGAAGTTGAATAACTTATCATCCTCAAACATGTTTTGTACATCCAACATCAAAGAGGTGAATTTTCTCTCATATTCCTGCTCCGAGTCGTCTTACTTTAATCTCTTCAAAGCTTCCCTCGCGAGCTATGACTTATTGTTGGGGATGAACTGATCCGTTAACTCCTTCTTCATCTTCATCTTCTCCTAAGTGTCAATAAGAAGTCTACCTGCACTGATGTCGCTGGAGGTTATCATTCTCCACTACAACTTTGCATCTTCCACCAAATACATAGTCATGATCGTTGCCTTCTCTGAATTAGACACCTTTATTGCTGCAAAGTATTGCTCCATATCTCACAAGATATTTTCGAGCTCCTTGGCACTCTATTTGCCATCAAAAATTTATGGCTCTCATACTTTCACCAAAGTTCTTTCAATATGTCCAACATCCTGTGTTGCAACAGCACACCTTAGGATCATGATCTTGAGTTTAGAATCCTACTATGCCTTTATCAACTCTGCTATCTGATGCTAAATTGTGTGATTCGCGCCTCCAACATCTCAAATCGAGTATTGTAAGACATGACCTCTTCCTCCTCTTGAGGAATTAGCCTAATGAGTGCCTCCAATCTGTTTACACACTCTGTCAAATTGCTACCTACCTTTAATTGAAATATGGCTCTAATACTAGTTGTTCCAAAGGTTTTCCTTAAAGCACCAAACTTATCTGCAAGTTGCTCTTACCCTTTTGTACAACAATCTCACTTAGATCCATTTAAGTAAGATTCATCCTTCCTTTGTGATCGTGAACCAACAACATTTTGTTCTTGAACGTCTCATGACTCTTGTAGTATTTAACTCTCACACTCTTATACGAAAACTACGAAAGAACTAAATATCAATGGACATAATAAGCACAAAAGAGATACAACAAATACTAACCTTTATTACTTCCCTTAAAGTATACAAAGTATGCTCTCTCAAAATATGTGTCTCACACTCTCTGACACTGCGAGCAATAAGACCTAAATGAGCTAATATGTGCCTCACACTCTTTGACACTGAGAGGAGCAAGACTTAAATGAGCTATTTATTGGCACCTCTGGATGGCCAAGTTAGAATCATAATAAAACTCTATTAGTTAAGATCACATCTTATTCTTATAAGATTACATCATATTAATGAATTGAATGACACCATTTTGGTGATAAACGCAAGTGCACGTTTCTATTGTCAAGTAGTAAAAATATCGATCCCACGGAGACCAATTTAGTTAAAAAGTAATAC
>JANZXV010000005.1:28300978-28311187 GCA_027576455.1 Erythroxylum roigii | reverse complement strand
AGTCAGAGGTTTAACAGAAGCAGGGGGGAAAAGAGATATATAGTCGTCGGAGGTTTCAACAAAATTAGCAAGGGGGGAAATTAAAAGGAGATAGTCGAAAATATTTTAACAAAAGCAAGGGGAAAAGTCAGACCTGTTGCAACGTTTTCCTTAGAAAATAGTCACGGTTTTCATTTAGCAACGTTTTGTTTATAAAATGTCACAAAATATCTGATATATCTGCGACGTTTTTACAAAATGTCGCGAAAAATTTATCTTTTCGTGACGTTTTTAAATACGTCACAAAAACTCTACACAATTCGTGACGTTTTTTCAAAAAACATCACGAATTCTATTAAATTGTTGTAGTGATTAACAAGAATGCTATATAACACCGTCGAGATACATTATCATATCTAGTTGATAAAAATAGTAGGAAAACCCAATTCCTCTAAGATATGAATGATAAAGCTTCAATTAAGGTTGACAAAGGCCTTCTAAAAGTCGACTTTGATTGTACAACTCTTAGGATACCCCTTTCCTTCCATAATTCTTGAATAGATCTTGGACCAAAAGGATATTGTCCTCAATTTCCTTCTTTCAATAAAAGCTCATTGTGATCCATCAATTAGTGGTTTTATGGCCTGTTTGAGTCCATTAGCCAACATTTGATAAATGATTTTATTTATGAAATTACAAGACGAGATAGGTTTGAAGTCTTTAAAGGAACTAAGATTATGTTTCTTAATAATAAGAGTCACAAATGTCTTGTTAAACTCCTACCCCCTGTTGAAAAAACTTAGCATTACCCTAGTGAATGTATCCTTGACTAGATGCCAATATTTTTGGTATAATAGCCCGTTGAATCCACCAGGGCTAGGAACCTTGTGAAATTTGAGACTGAAAACTACTTTCTCCATATTGCTAATATGAAGGGGACAATTAGATTATTGAAAGTCTCCTGGGAGATTGTATCTGATATGAAGAATTTTAGCAGATTGGTTAATGATAGAGACTAGTCTTAAGTGCCTATAAACTTCGAGAAGTGGATAAATTCAGCTTTTAAAAGTACTTCTTGGGAAGTGACTATAGTTACAACAGCTGTTTATATATAGGAAAATTATGTTTTTGTTTTTTTTCTATCCAGCATCGATTTGTGAAAGAAGGTTGTGTTTCTAACTCCATCGATGAGCCATTGAATCCTGGATCTTTGCTTGGTCAGGGAGTAGTGTGCTTTAAGAGTCATTATGTGATTCTCCAAAGCATATTTCTCATTAGCCTTCAATGAGTTATTTATAGGATCTAAGTATAAGAGGTTTTGCATTATATCTAACTTACCTTTTATTTCCTCGATGGTTGTGTTGAGATTTACGTATCTAACTAGATTAAGGCACTTGAGTTCCTTTTTTATACAATTTAACTTCTTATTGCAGACAAAGGAAGGAGAACTCCAACATATGGATTCAATCCTCTCCTTAATGCTTCCTCAAAACTCTCCTCCAATAAGAGATAATTATTGAATCTAAAGAGATGGTGTAGGGTCTCCATTAATAAGTGACTTCTATGAAATCTTCATACAGATGTCCCCAGTCAATTAGCCTCATTATTGGGGTAAAATTTGGAAGGGATTATGTAGCTTCTATTAGGACACATATTTTTGCATAATTGATTCTCCTAAGTGTGGTAGTTGGCTCATTCATTCCTATCAGTTTTCTGATGAAATTAGAAATATAACTTAGGCCCTCAATGGTCTAGTATTCAAGAGGAATGCCATGTAGATTTATTCATAATAGTATCCTTCTATTTCTAATATTATGAGATAGTACTCTTGACTACTATTTTTCAAGTAAAATTGATCTGCTATTAAAATTTCATAGACTATAGTCCGCAACTCTTTATGCATCAACTTTAGAGGAAATTTTGAAAATGTATTTGTCTTCATATGAATGAGACATCCACTAATCCAAACATTTTCCATGTTTTGAAGGCCCGAGCATGAACTAGAAAATGCACAAAACACAATTTTGGCCTCATTTTTGATACACAATTATAGTAAAAATTTAAAAAAATTGATCTACATTTTTCTTTGTTAATCGCCTCTTTGATTTTTTTAAAATTTTTACTATAATTGTGTATCAGAAATGAGGCTAAAAATGTGTTTTGTGCATTTTTGAGTGAATTCGACAACAAGATGGGGACTTTTGATTGACTTTCCTTCTTATTTTTAATATCAATTTTTTTAATTTTTACTATAATTGTGTATTAGAAATGAGGCCAAAAATGTGTTTTATGCATTTTTTTGCACAAAACACAATTTTCAAAGAGGCGATTAACTAAGAAAAATGTAGATAAAATTTTTTTACTATAATTATGTATCAAAAATGAGGCCAAAAATGTGTTTTGTGCATTTTTCAGCGTTAAATATCGTGCATGGTAGAAGCTTTTTGTTTAGTTGATTCAGAAGCACTCGTCGTTCTTTTTTGTTTGCCAAGCGGCTTTTAAAAAGCCTCATATCGTATAAGAGCTAAGAATCAGTAGCTATAAAGAGGGCATTTTGATCACTTGGCACGGGTCCTCGTGAGGGAATTTGAAATTCGGTAGAGGAAATTTTGAAAATGAATTTGTCTTCATATGAAATGAGGACATCCACTAATCCAAACATTTTCTATGTTTTGAAGGCCCGAGCATGAACTAGAGGAAATGCTAGCCTTTTGTCCATAAAAAATTTGACCAAAGAAGATTTTAAATATGACATTCCATCTTGAAGGACCTGTATTGGGGGAGCAACAATCTTCTACTCATCTTTGCTTTCGGGTGTGAATAACTGTAGTATAATGGATCCTTGAGAGTCGTTTAAGAATTAGCACCAGGTTTTTTTTCGATGATTCAGTATTTTTGGTTATAGCAATTGCCTGACCAATAAGCGGTGTGATATATGTTTTGGGTGCTAGGATGTCAGGTGCTTGTGGCAGAACATGAAGATCTTTGTGGATCTAATAGAGAAGGTTGAGGAAATGAGTTAGGGCGAGGGAAGTGGAGGAAAGGAATCCATTATTTTGGTTGGAGATAGGATGGGATTTTACATCATTTTTCCCATAATAAAATTAGTTTTCTAAGTCATATTTTTCGTAATCATTGAAATGTTCAAGTTGAATGAAGTTTGCATATTATTTACACACTCATATACCAATTTTTTGTGAGCTTTTAAACCTAAGAGCAAAATTGTCAAAGCTCTTGTTATTTTTTCATGTGTGCTATCATTGTGTAGTAGAATAATTCTAGAACTTGCTTTCATTATACATATTGAGAACATATTTATTAAATTAGAATCATCAATATGCTGATGGCATTTAGAATCAACAAATTGTTTTAGCCTATATTGAGAACATATTTATTAAATTAGAATCATCAATATGCTGATGGCATTTAGAATCAACAATATTACTTAGGAAGTTAATTTTATGACAATTTGATTCTGATTTCATGTTAATTTGATTCAAAAGGATACGATGATGTATAATATGAATGGATAGGTTGAAATTGATGATGGATTGATGTTGTATAATTTATAATTTTGATTATGGTTTGCTTGAGGACAAGTGGGATGTTTGATAGATGGATATTTGACAACATTTTTACACCCATATTTGATGTATTTTGTTTGATATTTCATACTTTTATCTTATATTTGATACTTAATTTGTTCCAAGCGATGTCATAGGTGATAATTTACTTTAAGGACTTAAAAGAGAAGAATTCAGATGAAAATGTGGCATAAAGCTTATTTCTGCTGAATTGGTAGCCTGAACACTAGAGCTTTATAGGGACATTTATGAGGCTTATGAAATCTAAATAAGGTGATTCAAAAGCTCAAATTCAATCCAAAATGATGGGCATAATTACTATGTACAACTTGAGGCCCAAAAGTGTTGTTTTAAGGGCTAAAAAGGCTAAGAATGAGATACAAAATTTTTCTACGCTTGGTCTGACCTTCCCTTGGTTTTTGGCCTATAGCTTTAGCTACAAGTCTTTGTTTTAATCAAAAGAGAATCCTTTTGAAAAGATGAGAAGTGGAGCTACAATTTATGTGAAGAATTTGAGACCTAAATATGAAGACATCGAGGTCAAAAACCTGAAGGAATGCAGGTAGTGCATTGGCCCATGCACTTCTGCACGGTCATGCACTTTCACAAATTTCAGATAATTTTGGTTATGTACGGTCTGATACATGGTCGTGGAATAGACTGTATATCTCCCTAAAATCTTGAAATTCATGACAAAAAGAAATTTTCGAGAGGAGAAGAAAAGAGGAGACTTTGGGAGGCGATTTCCAGGTGTGGAGTCATTCTCTAGGTGCGATTTTGGTTGAGAGAAGTGAAAAACACGAAGAAATCATCGAGAGATCCATCAAAATTCAAATCAAGCCTCTACATTGTAAGAACATTCGATAGAAGACAATCAGGAAGATTTAAAATTATGATTCCATTGTTTTCGATTCATTGTTCTTTCATTGTATGTTTGATTTCACATTCAATCATATGTAACTAAACGTCCAGTTAGTATTCATGTTAGATGAACCTTATGTTAATACTTTGATATGATTTCATTATTTTATTAATGCAATTGGTTTATTGATATATTGTATCTGATTATTTGTTTTATTTATGTTCTAATAACCCAAGAATATTATATCGTAATCTGATTTCATACTTAGAGACTGGGAAATCCCAGTGTGAATAGATCTACGGTAACTAGAAGGAGTTGATTGTAACCCTAGACATAGGATGACATAAATCTTCCATATTATGGTCAGACCTAATAGAAGGACTGATAAATTGGTAACACAATCCTATAAGATTTAACTTGAGTAATTCAGTTAGAGACCTTAGGATTAGTTGTTGGTAGACTCAAGGTCAACTATTAGCATATCATAGGAGTCTCCATGGTCCAATACATCAACAAAATAATTGCATGATAAAAGATCTATTTGTTAAGAGTTTAAGGGGATTCGAACCTAGATTCTAATTTCTGATAACGATAGTTTTCTAAGTAAATTCCATTGTCTTTACATTCATTATCGTTTCTTTTATTAAAATTCTAAAATCAATCCTTAGCATAGATAATAGGGGAAGGGAAAGTACTAGTATTCATATTCTTTATGGGATTAACCCGTACTTCCCGGTACTAGTTAATTACAGCTACGCCGTGTACTTGTGGTTATTATAATATTGACTATCATGAAATAGGTCAATCAGAAATATATGCAAAATCTCAACCGACATTTATGACATATTGTGACATTTGTAGGGGTGATCACCTTAATCATGAATTTCAGACACGAGACTATATATGGGAGTACCTAATTTGCATATAAAAGTGTCCTCAAAACACCCTATAGAAGAATATTTATAATCTAGAGTGGAGCAATTATTATGACTTTCTTCATTTGTACTTTTATAAAAATAGAAGAAAGAAGAGTATCAACATCTTAAAGATGTTATTATGAAATTCATTACAATAACCAATGCTTCTCTCCAAACAACCCACGAGTCACGTGTTGTATCTAGATGCACCAATCTAAGTTTGGCGAAACATATAGATACAATAACTTTACAAAATGAAGAGGAGCTACAGGTTAAAGAAAAGGAGGAAACTTTTGTTCAAGAAGTGAAGGCAGGAGAGATGACAGAGAAGATAGAGGAAGAAGACATGGAGGAAGATGATGTTTAAGAAGAGAAGGAAGAAGCGAAGGAAGATGAGATTGAGGAAGATGAGAGGAGCTAAATAAGGAGGCTATTAATGAATTATTAGTAGTTGTCTCCTACTTCCCACAAAGAAAACTATCATAGTCAATTAAAGATCTAGGGAGTTTTATTATTCTTTATTATATTGATAGTTAAGGATACTTATGGATTCACTTAATTTTATTAGTTTGATACCTTATGTCCTTATTCTCTTGTAACATTTAACCTATTAGTAGGATATTAAACCTTTATGTGGAAAAATGGTTGGAAGCAAGCCGCTAATTATAGATCTTGTTTGAAGATAGGCTTGCTAAGAAAGAAGGATTTGTTAAGAAGTCTAGATACAAGACTCATAAAGAAGCATTGGTTAGGAGGCACTAACAATTAGTTTTTTTATATAAATATTTTGATTAAGTTGTTTAAATGATTTTCATTAATAGTTTAGTTATTTTTAGTTTTATTTTGATGGTTATAAGTTTTTACTTGATATTTGATGGAGTTCCACAGGTAATGAAGGCAACATCAACCCTTTATTTAGAGTAAAAAAGATTTCTCCAGTATTGGATGGAAGTTATCAACATTGGACAAGGGTAAAAATCTTTTACTATCAGGGGAGTACTAGTTATCATTACTCCCTCCTTTATTTCCATATTTTTCATTGTTCTTGCATGTTTTGTAGGACAATGTACAACTTAAGTGTGAGGGAGGGGTTTACCTATCAAGCTTTTAAATTTCATTATAGTTAGCTTAATAATGAATAATTAAGAAATTTTTATAAAGAAGATGTTGACCAAGATGATTCATTATGAGTTTGGTTATGATTTAATTTGTTTAGGCAAACAAATATGAGTTTTGATGAATAAGTTGATTTCAATTTAGTTCATTAATTTTAAGAATGGATACTTGATTTGCATTATGATATTTTTATATATAATTTGTACATGCATTGAGTTAAGTATGAATTCTTTTTGAGTATTCTCATTACTCCACACATATATAAAAAAGAAAATAATAAGAAAAAATATAGTAGTATGTGAATAAATGAGTATAAATAATTTTATTCTACTAGCTTTGTACCAATAAAAAAGTCCAAATTAAAGAGTAGTATTAATAGCTATTTGAGATAGTGACCTAGTTAAGTAATCAAGGGTATTCATGACAAGATGTTTACTCTCACGTCAAAAGTTTAGGTGAATTTTCAAACAAGCTTCTAAATGCTCTTAGTTTGTTTAAATTTAGTGCTTTGTTTATAATGAGGGGTATGACAATGTTTAAAGGTTTTAGCATTTTTTTTTATGTATGTTCACTTTATTTATTAAGGAATAGTGTGAATTGAGTTGAAATTTTAAGAATTATGGATTTAATTTGATTTATCTACAATTTGATGTGAGTAATTAAATACTTAACAATTGAATGAATAATAAAGAACCTAAATGGATATCTTTGATTTATTTAATACTTTCTTAGAATTATTTCTTATTAAGCTAAGAATAATGAAATTTATTTGTCTGAAGACAAATAAAGGCTTAAGTGTGGGAAAGTTTGATAAATGTTAAATAGACTAAATTTCAAATCCTATATTTAGTGCATTTTGTTTTTTTAAAGTTTCTTATTATTTTTTATACTTAATTCGTTCATATTATGTTTTTGGGTCCTAATTGCTGTATGGGTCAAAAGGAGTAGAAATTGAATAGAATTAAGGTAAAAAAGAGAAAATTTGAAAATTTCCTTAAGGGACAAGGTCGTGTGGAGGTGGACATGGTCGTGTCCATACCTATGTAATTCTATAGGACTACATTTTTACGCAATTTTTGAAGAATTGAAGCAAGATTGAGGGATACGATTATGCACACAATTGCATAGTTGATCATGTCAACTTCAAAAACCCTAATTTTAAGCTATAAAAGGGCAAAACTATAAGGAACAAAAGGAAGGTCCATATAGGTCCAAAGGGTTTAAATAAGGATTAAGGGAGAATGAAGAATAAGAAAGGAAACATATTTTAGAGTAGATTTTCATCAATCCAAAATGGATTTCATGGAAATTAAAAGGTATCTCATCATGGTTAATTTATTTTTGTATTTTTTTTCCTTTAGTCTTCATGTTATGATTATAAACTAAAGTTTTGTTGGTACTTAGATTAGATAAACCCTGGGGTAGACCTTGTAGTGATTTTATTTTAACTTAATTCATTCTTAGTTTTGTTGTGATTCAATTATGTGTTTTTAATTACTCTTGAATTAATATGTCTGGGATATTATTTTAATGTATGATTTCATACAACTAAAATTGAGAAATCTTTTTATATAAATAGATCTATTATAATTGAAACGAGCTACATACAAATCTAGAGATAGGTTGCATAAATCTTCTGAATTAAGGTCAAACCTGATAGTAAAATCCAGGAATCGATTAATGCAATCATAGGATTTTAATAGAAAGAGATTTTAGTTAATCAATTGAGGACTGGGTGTTAATAATCTTGAGAAAGATATTAGCATAACTGAGAAATTTTCAAGGTCCAATGAACTATAGATTAAATTGATTAGTAAAATCATAATTGCGTAAAAAGTCTTACAGGGATTTAAAGTCCAAGTACCACTGTTTAAATTTAATCTTTCTTCTAGTTTGTCAATTATGTTGCTTTATTTTATTTTGCTATTTGAATTTTACATTTTTATCACCATAATTTGTAAGACTAGATAATAGAAAGACGGTAAAGACTAATAATTGTAGTCCTCAGGGGATTGACGTTTACTTATCAATGTTAGCTGCAACTATATTTTGCACTTGCAATTAAAACATGAAATCACATTGTCGCGCACCTTTAAAAATCAAGGAACAAAAACATAGAATTGAGTTTATTAGACTAAAAGTTTTTTTTAGGATTTTGAATATAAAGATAGATGGACCTAAATGTTTATTGGTTAGGATTTTTGAAATTCAAAACTAAATAATGTGCTAATGAGTCCTCACTTAAAAGAAATAAAAATATTTTTAAAACAATTTTAATGAGTTGAGAGCCCATATTTTAATCAAAATTAGAAATTTAATCCTCATAGGCTTAACAACCCAATTTTTTAAACTTGTGAGAAAATATTTTTATTAAAAATTTATTAAGTTCTCTCTTATCTACCCTTTTTGGACCACGCATTTAAGTAAGCATATATTAAAAATAAGACAGAAAAAAGTAAATTTTAGTTTTCATTTTTAAAATTTGGGCCTACAACATGCACTTGGACACTAGGTACAAATTCAAATTAGTTAAAACGTTCATTTGATCTAAACTCATGAAAACTAATAGTTTTATTTTATTTTAAAATATATTTTCAAAAAATTGTCTACCTCCACATGAAAATAAATAATTTATTACATGTTAGTTCACAAAAATTGGGCCAAGCCAAAGTAACCATTTTTTTCCCCTTTACTAAATTTGAAAACGATTTCTTCGACTTGGGTCATTAAATATAACAATTGTAATTCAAACAATTCCAACATGCTCCTGAGATAGAGGTTCATCGATTTAGGAATGTTGTAAAAAATGATTTTCAAGGGAAAACAACCGAAAATATGGAAAAAGGAACAAGAACATGTTATGATGAACATGAGACAGATTAGCTTTTCATATGTTTTTGACGAATGGGGCACATAAATGAACATAGATTTTCACAACAGCAATATGGAAACACTACCAGAGTTACAAAAGAAAAGAAAATGAAAAAGCGAGCTAAGTAAATTCTTAAAGCTATTCTAATATAATAAAGGACTTGCAATAGTCATCTTACTTTCCCTTAAAAATGTTCCAGATCCTCTATCACCAATAACTCTTAGCGAAATAATATGATCACATGGAGTGTAGAAGATGACGGACATAGTAAGGGGGTGCTTGTTTGGGAGTAATGGGAGAAAAAGGTATGGGTATGGAATGAAAACTCATATTTAGATTCAACAGAGGTAATACTTTGATTCCCCCTTTTTCAGTAATACTCCATTCCTCTAGATTATTAGAAGAATGAGATTCACTGTTGACTATACTCTATTTCCATTCCTTAGTATATTTATTCTTATTCTCAGGGGGCACTTGGTTCATAAGAAATAATGGGAATAAGAATGAGAATGAATATAGGGAGGAATGAAAATGGATATAATCATTATAATTATGATGGTTGGTTAATATAAAGGAATGATTACCATTACCATTGATAGTGGTTGGTTTGTAAAAAATATTGTAATTAATTAATTACAAAATAAATTATATTTTAATTAATTACAAATATTTTAATTAATGAATGAATTATTTTTTAATTAATTACAATATTTTAATTAATGAATGAATTATTTTTTAATTAATTATTTTTTAATTAATTAATTATAATATTTTAATTAATTAATAGTTATATTTTAATTAATTATATTTTAATTAATAATTATATTTTAATTAAATATAATGTCATTAATTAAATAATAATTCATTCATTAATTAAAA
>JANZXV010000005.1:28272738-28287736 GCA_027576455.1 Erythroxylum roigii | reverse complement strand
GTGGGAGCTTAGGTAGAGGACGTAGGTCTTAGCACCGAACCTCTATAAAAACAGTGTTTGCCCTTCTTCTCTACTCTTTGCATTTGTTTTTTATTAAATTGGTTTTTGTGTGAATTGACTTATGATTTTATTGTAGAGTTATTCGAAAAGTTTGAAAGATCTATTCAACCCCCCTTCTAGATCGTTTACACAAAACATATACATTTTTCCATTCTTTAACAAACTTCTGCACTCATCCTAATAACATTATGTGGATCATCCAACTTCCAAAACATCTCTATAACAATTTGTGGGTCATTAATGATCATTTACAATTTCAAAAACAAGACATTTACACCACCCACAACACATACATGAAAATTACATAATCAAGTAATCAATCTTCATATTCACTTCTATTTTACTTCTAACTATCAACTTAATTCTTCCCATTTCATAATCTCTTATCCATCAAAACACCAAAGCAAAGCATGAATCCATCCATATTTCTCATTTAATAATTCCAACTTCCAAGACAGTTTAGGTTTAAAAATAATTATAAAATTGATTTAATAACTAATAATTCTTATTAATAATTAATATTAAATAACAAATATATAATATTGAATTCATACTTCTTATTAATAATTAATATTACATAACTAAATAATATATATTTAGTTGATAGTAAATAATATTATAAAATTTTTTTATAGTTTTCATAATTTATGAAAATAGGAAGAAACTAAAACTAAAAACATAAAATATAAACTTAAATAAAAATAAGTTATTAGTTTTAGTTCTAATTTTCCTTTTCTTTTTCTTTCAAATAAAAATAAAAACATCTTTGATTATTAATGTTAGTTATATTTTGATTACTAATGATAATTACATATTAGATAAAACTTAAAGATAAATTATTTTAATCTATTTATGTTTTTAATTTTGGTTTCTTATAAGGTAATTTTTGTTTTTTATTTATGTTCTTTTCATAATCTGATTTATTAATAACTAAATATATATTATTTAATTATTTAATAATATTAGTTATTAATAAGAATTATGAATAATTTAATTTAATATTATATTTAATTAATTAAAATAGTTGAAATGTTTGGATTGTGTATATTGAAGATGATTCTATACAGCAGATGCGTACAGATATTTATAGTACAAACACTAAAATCATAATCAACAAATCTAATCTTATCTCTAACGAACCTGATTATGATCAGATCATAATAAACATGATCAACTACAATCATAACTAACTACCCATTCTCCTAGCACCACCCCTCAAGCTGAAAAGGGTGGTCGTGGAGCAACTTGAAGCTTGTCTATGAGAGATAAAAATCTGAAAGTGGATAATGGCTTGGTGAAGATGTCAATAACCTGATAAGCAGAGGAAATGTACTGAACTGTGAGAAGTCGCTGACTAACCTGTTCACAAACAAAATGGAAGTCGACCTCGACATGCTTGGTCCTGGCTTTGAAACAAGGATTGGCAACCAAGTAAGAAGCACCAATATTATCACACCGTAGGATTGTGAATGGGCTACCTTCAAAAGTGATCATAACCAAATGAGCTTTGCAGTAGTGTTTGGCAATAGACCTATATTCAGCCTCAGTGGAAGAACGAGCAACAGTAGGCTACTTTTTAGCAGACCAAGCAATCAAATTATTACTGAGATAAATAGCATAGCCTCTTGTAGAATGACAATCATCCTTAGTGCCTGCCCGATCTGCATTACAAAAGGCTTGACGATGAGCAGTGGAAGATAGGGTGATGAGTAATCCTTGACCTAATGTGTCTTTAATGTAACAAAGCACACGCTTGCAAGTCTGCCAATGAAGAGTAGTGGGAGAGGAAAGAAACTGACAAAGCTTATTAACAGCATAAGCGATATCCGGACGAGTCATGCAAGCATATTGGAGAGCACCAACAGTCTGTCTATAAAGATGTGGATTGGGCAAAGGCTCCCCATCATGAATAGAGAGATGAGTAGAAGTAGCCATGGGACTATGAATCGATTTAAGACCATCCATCCTCGTCTTACGTAACAAGTCTTGCAAATATTTTTGCTGGGATAAAATAATTTCCGCCTTAGTGTAGAGAACCTCAACACCAAGGAAATAGTGCAATTTACCAAGACCACAAATCTTGAATTCTTGAGAAAGTTGGTGAATACAAGCACGAATAAGCTCAGAGTTGCTTCCAGTGATAATAATATCATCAACATAAACTAAAATGTACAGAACATAGGTGGAAGAATGCTTGATAAACAAAGAACTGTCTGCATGAGAATCCACAAAGCCAATAGACAACAAAAAACAGCTGAGTCAATGGTACCAAGCACGAGGGGCCTGTTTGAGACCACAAATAGACTTTTGCAACTTACACACAAAACTGGGGCAATAAAAATCAACAAAACTAGGGGGCTGATGCATATAAACATCCTCCTGTAGACAACCATTAAGAAATGCATTGGAAATGTCAAGTTGAGAGAGTGACCAGCCCTTTGAGATAGCAAGAGAAACAAAATCTGAACAGTAGTGGCTTTAACCATAGGATTGAATGTAGTATCATAATCAATGCCTTCCTGCTGACTATACTCTTGTGCAACTAATCGGGTTTTGTGTCGTTCAATAGTGCCATCGGGATTGTGCTTAATACGATATACCCACTTGTAACCCACAATATTGGCAGAGGTTGGAGGGGGAACCAAAGTTCAGGGACCATGCTTGATCAAAGTTGAGATCTCATCATGCATGGCTTGCCGCCATTCTTTCTGCTTCACAGCTTTGCTAAAACAAGAGGGCACAACTGAAGAGGACCTAACTTGGGCAGAGTATAAAACCTTCTTCTTAGGATTTGAGCGAAGTGTCATAGGATGAGTCCTATTTGGGATGGGTATAGGAGGCTGATCGTGGACTACTGGAATGGAAGACACATGACTGGGACCAACAGATTGAGGTGATGAGGAATGAGAGGCACCTGAAGTGATGCTGCAGGCTGTGGGATTGCTGTTGTAATGGCTAGCCAAGGAGCATATGCTTCGTGAGAAGAAGACATAGAACCCAAGAGTGAAGAATGTTGATGTTGCTTCTCTTTATAAAGAAATCTCCCTTCATCAAACCGAACATGTCGAGTAACATAAAGTTTATTTGTGGCAGGATCAAAACGGTGATAGCCTAAATGATAAGAAGAGTAACCGAGAAAGACACAAGTAGTGGTTCGATAAGAAAACTTATGATCATTGTAAGGATGAAGAAGAGGATATATGGTGCAACCAAAGACACGTAGAAAATAGTAATCTGGTGGTTTATGAAAAAGTATTTCAAAGGGACTAAGATTGTTCAAAGTCTGTGTAGGCAACCTATTAACAAGATAAGCAGCATTATTAAAAGAGAAAGACCAGAAACACAAAGAAACCCTATAATGTGCTAGTAAAGTAAAGCCTGTGTCAACTAAATGTCGTATTTTTCGTTCGACAACACCATTCTGTTCGTGGGTATGTGGACAAGCAATTCTATGATGAATACCCAAAGATTTTAAATGTTGAGATACAGGTTTGAATTCGCCACCCCAGTCAGATTGAATATTCATGACTTTAGTGTTAAACTGACGTTCTACTAATTTCAACCATTCAACAAAAATAGAAAGGACGCAACTTTTTTGTTTTATTGGATATAACCATGAAAATTTACTAAAGTCATCATCCAAAAGAAGAAAATAGCGATGACCAGAAAATGATAACCAATTCAAGAGGTTTACTAGAAACACTATTAGTAAGAGAAAGAGAAAGCCTACTTTGCTTCCGTAAACAACAAGCCTCACACTGTTGATGAGAAGTCTTTATTAACAAAGATCCTGGTAAATTAAAACGATGAAGGATGGAAACCACCGAAGAGTGTTGAGGATGCCCAAGTCACGAGTGCCAGTCAATACTATGTCTCCTTGCAGCAGTCATAGCTTGATGATTCAGCTTCTGTAAAGCAATCCTAGGCAGCCTGTAGAGTCCATCTTCAGCAGGTCCCTCAAAGAGTCTTGCCTTAATTGCCTGATCCTTCACAAAGAAACCATCACCATAAAATTTGAAATAACAATGGTTGTCTCTTGCAAATTTATTAACAGATAATAGTGAATCTTGCAAACGTGGAACATGTAAGATATTTTTCAATTTGTACTATTTGTTATTAAAAAGAAGAGTAGACTGCCCAATTCATTTAATAGGTAAGCCTTGACCATTACGTACAAGTACTTCATCTGAGCCATTGTAGTAATCATAAATTTGCAAGCTTGACATGTTTGGAGTCATGTGGCTATTGGCACCTGAATCGGCAATCCAAGTAGAAGAATTACCTGATGTTTTAGCAATGTTGGCAATAGGTTTTTCTGAATTTTGTGCATATCGTTTCCTATACCACTTAGCTTAATGGTTGTTATAACCACAAATTTGACAAGGATTTGGAAACCACCTTTTACCATTTTTGAACATTAAAGCATCACTGTTTTTACCTTTGCCAGAATTAGAAAACTTGATTGACTTACCATTCTTGAAGTTCTGTTTCGTGTAATAAGACACAGTAGAGATGGAATTCCTTGAATTTTTCAACATAATTTCATGGGAAATGAGTTGTCCACACAACTCTGAAAAGGATAAGCCATCAACTTTGCTATTGACAACAAGTACTGGATGAAAATCGGATGGTAATAACCTGCAAATGTTTGCGATAAGTTTTGTTATTCCCATCGGTGTGCCAGCGGCTGCAAGCTCATCGACTATGAGCTTTGGCTCCTTAAGAAAATCTACCATGGATTTATCATCAAAGCTAAGATTTGTAAAGTAAGATGTAAATTGAACTTGTCTAGCAGCTGAACTAGAACCAAAAGTGTTTTGAAGTGTCTACCATATATAATGAGCAGTGTGGAATCCAACTACATAAGGAAAAACCTCTTCTATGAGAGATGAAAGAATTCAACTGATGAGCAGTTGGTCACGTTGAACCCATTGAATGTGAGCAGGGTTGATTTCGATCTTGTTGGTGCCAGGATTGGAGAGTTGACAAGGTTGTTCAAGGCTTGAGCTATCAATATGACTAATGAGATTGTAACATTTCAAAATAGGGGTGAAGTGAGTTTTTCAAGTGAGAAAATTGGTTGACTTGAGTTCTATGGAGAATGTGTGTTGTGTATGTGATATGGTTGGTGTGATAATTAAAGCAGTGTTTGTTTTATAAGGAGAATGAGGAGAACCAGAGGTAACAAAAGTGGAAGAGGAGTGAGCCATTTGTTAAAATCTGATATCAAGTTGAAATGTTTGAATTGTGTATATTAAAGATGATACTGTAAAGTAGATGTATACAAATATTTACAGTACAAGCACTAAAATCATAACCAACAAATCTAATCTTATCTCTAACTAATCTGATTATGATTAGATCATAACAAACAAGATCAACTACAATCATAACTAACTAACTAACCATTCTCGACAAAAATTAATTGTCAATAATATTATAAATAATTTAATTTTATCTAATAATTTATTCATGTGATTATATTAAATAAAATTAATTTAATAGTTATTAATAAATATAATTAAATTTAAAATATATATTTCAGATAAAATTTGATTTAATAATTAGAATATATTTAAAATACTGAAAATATAAATAAAAATAAATAGGCCTTTAAAATGTGCCCTTACGGACGAACATCCAAACACATAGAAACGAAAGTAAGAGAGGAAAGTGTTAACGGCACTGGCACTTGGCATAAATAAACAAATGAACTTCATTTTTTCTTATTCTTGTCTAATCGGACATTCAGTGAAGCCAATACAACGATACCTTGAAACCATTTTCAGAAAACTTCCCGGAAGAACAGAAATGAGGATGATAAAGTAACCTTTTCTTTTTGAATTAGACAATTTGCTATCCGTTAAAACTATTTAGCTTACAACGAGTATTTGAAGGTACATTCTACCTTCCAACTGACTTTTTGTGGTTATTGGATCGTAAAACATCTTGGAGGAATTATAGCTCCTTGCATTGCAGCAACAGAAATCGAATGACAGTGCTCTGAACCTACTTTCATGTTCAAGGCAAATTGGTGAATTCCATAGATACTCGGTTGCAATTTTAAGCTGGAGCCAGCTTGTCACATAAAGTTTGATATGCTGCACTACAAAGCTTGAACTTTTCTTCTGCAATAGCCTGTCCAAGTAGATTGATGAATTGTTAATACGCGTAAATCAAGAATGGTCATGCCTTATTTTGACAGAAAAGAAAATTTAGTATCAGCAGCAGCGAGATTAAAGGAGGACTGAGCAAAAGTTTTGTCCGTTGATTTTCTCTCTCTTAGGTATAATGGCTATAAAATGGCATGTGATAATTCAAGCTAAACATATCAAACAACATTGGTGTTAGGTAAAAAGAATAATTTTACATGGATCAGCTCTCATGACAGTGTTCCTCGTGCCAATTGAGTACAAAAGAATGAACTTAGATACCTTGGAAGAGCCATGGTGACGATCTGGATGCCATCTGAGTGCGCATGCTCGATATCTGAAACTAGAGTATGCGTAAGTAAATAGTAGAAAAAGCTGATGCAATCTACAATCATGGGCAAGATCAGTGCAGTTGAAAAGTTAGCGTACTGAGGACTCACGCATTCTTAACATCTTCGAGTCTCAGAGGACCAGAAGAATTAAGTCCAAGGGTGCGCCTCTCTGAAATCAAATAAGATTCTGAATTATCAGATTCTGATGAGGAAGTATAGTCCTCTTCAACTCTATGTCTCCACCTTCTTCCATAAGTGCTAGAGTAGCCAGATGAACTTCTCCATCTGGGAGTTTCTTCATTAATGAAGTTCCAGTAGAAGTATCCACTTTCATAAAATGGAGATCTATAAAAGGTTTCTACCTCAAAATCATCTTCATAAAACTGGAAAGCTTCTGAAGAAAGAAAAACCACAAACTCTAAATTTCTAACTCAAATTGAAGAAAGTTCAATCCAAGAGGATGATATATTATACTAGTATGGCATATATTTATAAAGAAAGAAAGCAACGACAAGATCAAAAAGAACATTTTGTCAATGTGCGGAAGGACGCTGAGCTGCAAAATGAACCCAATCATCCATATTGGAAGTTTCCATTTGTAATCCCTTTTGAGCCCAACTACTGCAACAATATCCACATCTACTCCAGGCAATCAGATCAATGGTGTAGAAACAATTAGCCCATCAAAATGGGGAAAAGAAAGTCTATAAAGTATCCAAATCTACACGACAATGTGTTAAGTGTATCAGTCAATCAGAAATTCTTACTTTTAGTCCAATGTCTGGTGTGCTGATTATCAGGGCCCCGTCTTCTGGATCCCATATAGTGTTCCTTTCGGATCCGTGAGGGGCCCCTACTTGAAGATGGATCTTCCTCATCAAAACCATTCTGCCATCTCTGAATATTCGAAAAAACAATTGATATGTAAGTTAAGTGACCCTCAATAGATATCGTGTATGGATTAAAAACTTCTGAAAATCAGAAATAGGAAATCAAGTTTATCAATTATACACACAAATGCACATATTAAGCTGTGAAAATCATTTTAAAAAGATCAAGAATAAGATGAAAGGTTTCTCTAGGCATTCATCAATAGCTAAAATGAGTTCTATAGAGGACATTAAAACAACAGTACTTTGCAAGCAAATACAATAAAACTAGTACTGGAAAAGTTACATGTTTCTGCCTGGATTGCCTCATGTTCTCATTAATCTTTCTCAACATCAATTTCTGACACTAAAATTTACAAATGAAGACCTATTGGAGATCAGTTTTATGCTTTTTGTTGCAACAAGCAGAAAATACCCACATATGTCGAAAGACGAAAAATGATGGTTAAATAAACTGTTGATTTCAACATTTTCTTCCTGGGTAAATTTCAGAGAGGTTTTAGCTGGTGCCATTTGTCAACGATAAAGAATGCAGTAAAGACTTAAGAGGAAATTGGATCTACTCTACAAATGAATCAAGCTTGGGCCACACACATGTGGTATTTTTATTGCCACCAAGTTGTTATCGGCAAGCTATGTCGACAATTAGCTGAAGTGAACTAAAAGTCACTTGTACATGTTGTAAAATTAAGTAGTTTTACACATATCACAATGGTCTTTCTACCAGCTACGAAAGTAGTTACAGGTATATCTCGTCACTGGTTACCCATTCAATCCAATTACAGAAAAGCCAGTTAGGATAAAGCAACAAAAAGAACTTATCTAAGCACCTAGTTCGAGAATCAAGGCTAAGAAACAAATACAGAGAACATTCTAGTGCATCAAATATGTAAATGCAGTTAATATAGCGCTAACACTTGTGTATAAATTTATGCCAGCAAGTGGTTAAAGGATTGCATCTAAACCATCCCAAGTAGTTAATCAAGATTCAGACAAACAACTCAATTTCAGACCATATGCTCCATTAATTATTTCCCATGGAAATTAAGGTTAAGAAGATGGAAAGTAAACATGACGGTGCTAGCTTCTATCTGACATCCAGCCTGCCAATCATTCTCGAGCCTTTAACATAATCTAATCCAATTATATGTTTAACAGTTAGACAACTACAACCAATTTCCATAATCATATTAACTTTAACAATCATACTATCATGCCCATCCTAAGACAACAGGAAAAGGAATAACATTAGAACTCTTTCATTTGCTGCGTGCATGGACTAAGAAGAAAGCAACCAAACTTTCAACGTCTTCAGTATAAGCAAGAAAGCGAGCAACCCTTCTCTAGTTCATTTTAAACCTGAAATAGGTAGTCTGCCAAACCACTGACATTCTGCAGTAGTGACTGCTTGGAGTACAGCTTCCTGGACCTCCTGGAATAATAGCTCGATCTCTACAAGCAAAGGATTGAAATTAATCAAAGATCGTGTTTGTCAAAAAAAAAAAATCATATGAAAGGATAAACAAAGTCTGCTTTCATTTTCTTTTGTTTTGATGGGAGCAGGAGTATCAAAGATTTAGCAAAGGAAATGCCAAAGACAAAAAAATGAATAAAGAAAGGAAATATACATTGTTTCTGTTTGCATATGCTGCTCACGCGTTGGGAGATTTCCAAGAATAACAGCTAACAAGCATAAAAGATTACGGAATAGTTTCAAAAATCAAAATAAGAATGGAAACTTAGGAGCAGTATCAACAACAGCAGAGATCCAAGTCATGAAACCCCAACCTCATTGTAGCATTAACCTATTATAATACAACAAAGAGTTTGGGTCACTAACATGTTCTGGATTTTTCATTTTTTTCTTTGTGTTCCACATCACAAGTTTTTGCTTTCCCACGTCAATTAAGATAAGATAAAATCAATGTTTAATGTTAAGAATTTTGCATCATAAAGAACATGTCATTACCACTGATACGGAGTCATAACCTATTTACTGGAAACAAGAGACGCATCCCAAGACACTCCACAGCTGAATATATGCTCTCTTCCAAATTTCTCAAATTCTAACTTTTCAAGCTAGATCCCTTGGACATAATACATTCTACGATGGAAAGCAAGCACTTCTTAAAAGGTTTTAGATTTTGGAGCTGATTTCCCTCAACCTTAGTCTATCCTCTTACTTTATAAATGTAAATTGAAACTGAAATTTTCTCCCAGATTATCAAACCAGCATATGGTTGCTTCTCAAATTAATGAATCATCTTCAACTACAATTTTCCTCATTATTACTATAGTTGCAACTTACTATGCAGAAATAAGCAAACCGAAAGGCTAAGATATGCTAATTCTTGATAGGGCTACACCCATTGGAATTTGATTTTAAAAACTGTATCCCATTAAGCCAGACACAGACTCAAAAGAACTAACACAAAGGAAAAAGTTAGCGATGGAACATAACGGCTAATTGGCAAAGGCCCAACCCAGATAACAAATCTCCAAATATACCCTATTCCACTATCCAAAAGGAAAAACAAAAATTTTCCAAATTTGTGTTACGTGCAGGTTAATGAATCAAACAGAAGGCCACAAGCAAAAATCAATGAAAATGGTGTCCAATTTCAGCTTTTTCCTTCAATAAGCAATCACAATTTCGAAAGTACAAAGAGATATTGAGAAGCACCCATTGGTTCACTCAATGTTTTCAATCAAGAAGCATCCAATGAACCAATGCTATGTATACGGCAATGAAACATCAGTTCTTATCAGATTGATAGGGAAACCAAGAATATTTATATCACTTTGAATGAAATATGGCTAATGATGATTGCAATATAGCGGCCAACAGACATATGAAGGGAACTTTATTCATATTCATTATCATTCAGGAATAAGCGAAAGCCTCCTGTTAAGTTAGTCCAATCACAAAACCATAACAAGTATTAAGATCACTGAAACATTAAAGATTACCCAATTAACAAAATGAACAGTCTGAAAATTGTACAAAAAAAAAAAAAAAAAAGTGCGAGAGCGCAATAAAGAAGGAAGGAAGGAGCGAGAAACTAACAGAGCCCCAAGAACTGGAATCGCGTCTTTTGCGTTCAAGGACAGGAGTGGAATGGAAGAGAACAGCTCCTAGGTGAGAAGGGTTGGTTTGAGGTATAAAAATAGCTGCTTTTGAGGGACTTTTATTCATCATCATCATCATGATGTCTGCAAATCAAATCCAGCTCAAATAGAAACCGTGAGGTCAGAGCGAGGAGCTGCGAATAAGTCGACCCCGACATAAACTTCTGCGTAGGTTGTCGCGCAAGCGCAATTTTTGGTCAGGTGTTTTCTAAGTGGTTACGCAACCATTTCAATTAAGGTGAAGTTGAATCTCCCTAATTAAAAACTTGCCTTGGTTTTAAAGGAATTCGTGATTTACAAATGGACGTCTCACCCTAACTCACGGAATAAATTATTAAATTGATTTCTTTTAATGTAAATTATCTCTAATCTTACTTTAATATCGTAACTTATACCTCATGTTTGCAATCTCAAACTCACTCCCTTTTTAAGGGTCTATTTACTAACCCATTTCAATATTTAAAAAATAAAATAAATTATGCGCGTCTAAACTAACCTACAAATTGAAACCTCCTCACCCAAAATGGTATTGAGTTGATTATGGGTATTTGATATATAATTTTATGTTTTAAACAGCAAGTGTAGAGTGTAGTTGTAACTAGCACTGATAAATACGAGTCGATCTCACGATGACTAAAATTACTAATATCTACTATCTTTCTATTATCTAGCTTATCCAATTATGATGCTTTAGATAGATGAAATACATACTTAAAATAGATCAACACAATTAACTAATTAGAACTTAGATTAAACTAAGAAATAATCAAGGAAGGAAAACAATGGTACGTGGATTTTGAATCCCACTGGGACTTCTTGTGCAATCATGATTTCACTAATCAATTTAACCTTTAGTTCATTAAACCATGAAAATCTCTCTCTTATGTTAATATCTTTCTCAAAGCTATTAACAACTAATCATTGGTTGATTAATTGAAACCTTTTTTCTAGTTAAAACCGTTAATATTGTATAAATTAATTCGTTAATTTCACTATTAGGTTTGACCATAAACTAGAGGATTTATGTCAATATATCCTTAGTTTTGCAAGCAACTCTTTTCAATGATGGTAGATCTATTCATACAAAAGGATTTCTTAATTTTAATTGCATGAATTCACATATGAGATAATACACTAGCAATATTAATATAAGAATCATTAAGAACACATAATTGAATCTTAATGAAACTAAAGAATGAATTAAGTTAAAATGAAATCATTATAAGGTCTATCCTAGGGTCCATCTAATCCTAAGTACTAACAAAAGTTTAGCTCCTAATCATAACATCAATACTAAAGGAAAAACGTAAATCTAAAAAAACCATGATGAGATCCCTTTTTATCTTCATGAAATTCACTTTAAATTGATGATAATTCACCCAAATATGTTTCCTTGTTTTTTGTTCTCTTTATCATTCTAGGCCATCAATTTATGTTTTCTCGAGCCTCCTAGGAACCTCTTTTTGACTTCCCTCCTTTTCTCTTCGTTTTATCCATTTATAGCTCAAATTTAAGGTTTCTAGAGTAGACAAGGTCACTCACATAGTCATGTGCCTAATTGTGTCCCTCAATCTTCCTTCAATATTAAAAAATAACAAAAAATATTATCCTAGAGAGCTACACCGACACCCATATGACTATGTTGACTTACATGGGCACTCACACAACCATGTAGACTTATACAAGTAACCAATAAAATAGCTTCAATTCTTTTGTTTTCTGTCTCGATTTCACACTAATTCTTTTCCTTTTTATCCATGAAGGCAAATAAGACCTAAAAACACAATAAAAACAAGACAAGTACAAAAATAATAAGAAACTCTCAAATAAACAAGCAAAATGTATTAAATATGAGATTGGAAATATAGTATATTTAGCATATATCAAACTCTCCCACACTTAAGCATTTTGCTTATCCTCAAGCAAATCAATTTCATTACTCTCAACTTAATAAGAAACAACTTCGGAAAAGAATTAAACAAAAAAGATATCCATCAAGATTCTTTATTATTTATTCAATTGCAATGTTCATTAAAATGTTAAGCATTTAGTTACTTGTATCAAATTATAAAAGGACAGCCACAGTGCACAAGGCTCCCCGCTTTGTGAGGGTCGGGGGAGAGTCATCAATTATACATAGCCTTCTCTTTGTATTTTACAAAGAGGTTGTTTCCATAACTCGAACACGTTATATCAAATTATAAAATCAATCTAATTCAATCCATAATCCTTCAAATTTCTGTTTAATTCATGCCATTCCACTTGATGCATAAAGTGAACATATATAAGAAAAATGTCAAAAACTTTAAACACTTTCATACTCCTTTATTGAAAACAAAACTAACTTTAAACAACATATGAGCATTTAGAAGCTAGTTTAAAAAGTCAACTAGTCTTATGATGCGAGAGTAAACATCTTTTCATGAATACCCTTGGTTACTCAACTAGGTCACTATCTTAAATGGCTAATAGTATCACATTTTAACTTTGACCTTTTTATGGTACAAAGCCAACGAAGTGAAATTATTTATGCTCATTTATTCACATGCTATTAATTTTTTTATCTTCTTTTTTATATATGGGGTAATAAAAATGCTCAAAAAGAATTCGCATTAACTCAGTGCATGTACAAATATACATAAAGTATAATAATGCAAATTAAGTATCCATTCTCAAAATTAATAAACTAAATTGAAATAAACTTGATCATAAAAATAATAACTATTTGCCCAAATAAATCAAACCACAGTCACATCTAAACTCATAATGAATCTTGATCAACGTCCTCTTTTTTAAAAAAATTCCTAATTTATTCCTTATCAAGCTAATTATAACAAGATTGCCAAGCTTGACTATCAAGTGCTTCCCCCATACTTAAGTTGTACGTCATCCTTAATGTACAAAACATGTAAGAACAATGACAATTTTGAATAATGAAATGGTGAGGATAACTGATACTAATAGAAAAAGATTTCTAATCTTATCCAATGTCCTAGCATCTATCCCCTATTGGTGAAATCTTTCTTACTCTAAAAAAAAGATTGATGTTGCCTTCATAACTTGTGGAACTCAGTCAAACATTAAGTAACAAAATTAGGAGCATCAAATTAAAATGATGAAAATAACTAAATAACTAATGAGAATCCTACAAACTACTCAATCAAGACAAAACCTTAATTATGAGGTTGCCTCCCAACTAGCTCTTCTTTATGAGTCTTGTAACTTGACTTCTCAGCAAGCCCTTTTTCAACTTGGATCAATAATTAGTGGCCCGTTTCCACCCATTTTTCCATATAAAAGTTCATTAGCCTATAAATGGGCCATATATTGCAAGATAATAAATACATAAGGTATCCAATCAATAAAACCAATTAAATCTATTAATGTCCTTTTTAGTAACAAACTATCAATATAAAAAGGAATAACAAAACCCCCTAGATCTGCAATTGACTCCCATAATTTAATTAGTGAGAAGTAGGAGCTTTCTGTACTTAAGATGACTGTTAATAATTCCTTGATAGCCTTTTTATTTAACTCCTCTTTATCTTCCTCTTTCTCTTCTTGAACAACGATTTCCTCTTTTCCTTTAACCTCTATATTCCCTATTGAATCTTCTTCCTTCTTTTCTTGAATCGTAGCTTCCTTTATATATTTAACCTCTAGCTCCTATTTAATATAAAAAATTAATGCATTCATATGATTTCTAAAGTTTATCTTGGTGTATTCAGATTAAAAAAAAGCTCTTGAAGGGCAGCCTCTTGTAAAGCAATACATTTTATGAGGACATCTCTAATACAACCATATTCTTATTGCTTCAATTATTATAGAAAACTAGATAAAGTATAATCATTTCATATATAGCCGTAATAACTACTCTACTATTGATTATAAGTATTCCTACATAAGGTATCTTAACACCAATTCTCCATGTAATTCGGATGCTCCCCATATATAATTTGATGTCTCACATTCATGTTAGGGTGATCACCCCTACAAATGTCACAATACACTATGAATGTTGGTTGAGCTTCTAAATACATGCCCCTCTTATTCCAAGCTTCTAATGTTGCCATAAGTGATGTCATACAATAGTCCCCTAATAATACTATCCTCTCTATCCTTTCATTGTGTCTAGTGACTATAACGATAACTACCCAAATCTTAAAAATATGAAACAAACATAAGATTAAGAAAAAATTTATAAGGAAAAGAAATCAATATAAAAGAAAAGAAATAAAAACTACCAAAAAAGAAAAAACGAATATATTAATAAAAATAAGGTTATTATAATATTCTATCCCTTCGCAACGATGCCAAAAACTTGATATGTGATTTTATGTTTTAAATTGCAAGTGCATTGTAACATCCCACCCCCTATTGGAAGGGTAAAAGGGTAAATTGGCATAGGATGGGCTAGATTGAGAGTTCATAGGAC
>JANZXV010000005.1:28224146-28237638 GCA_027576455.1 Erythroxylum roigii | reverse complement strand
ATTATCAATTATACTTACATTATTAGTTGGAGTACTTGGTGAAGACAGTTATAGTTATAGCTTTTATTATTATGATAAAATTATTTTTAAAATTACATGTTTAATGATTATTACTCCTCACAGATAATTCAATTGCATGTTGAAGGAAGTGACTTGGTTAACAATCAATTGTTGCATCTAGCGTATAGGCCTTATATACGAGTTTATCGTTATAAAAGCTTTCTCAACAATAGTTAGAGGTTTAACACAAAGGAAAGAGATTGCAGTTGAAATCACAAAATAGCGGCATTCTTGTGAAAGGGGATAAGAATACTGGTAACTTGGATTATTTTAGTGTATTTAATAGATATCATACAATTAAATTATTTTGGGAAAAATAATGTTACTTTATTTAAGGCTAACTGGTGGGATGTGTATCATAAAGGTTGATATAAAGATGATAAATTTAGGTTTCCTATGATCAATATTACACACAAGTTGAACACTTATGAACCATATGTTTTAGCTTCACAACCTGAGCAAGTTTATTTTGTAAGAGAGATTATAGAGCCTAATTGGAAAGTTGTTGTCAAGACAAAACTGCGTGATTTATATGATTTTCCTGATTAAGATGTAGATGATTCATGCCAAGAAAATGAACAGTTTAGTTTTATGTTTCATAGAGCTAATTTGGAGCAGGAGGATGATATGGTATCATTGAATAGATCTCACTTAGCCAAAATAACTATTAAAGGAAATCCTATAAATATTAATATCATAATTGTTGAAGAAGATAGTGAAAATAATTATGATAAGTGTACTTTTATTAATGATGATGAGATAAATCTAGTAAGTGAAGATGAGGCTAATGAAGACGACAATGATAATTGAACATTTATTTCAAAATTATTTATAGATTTTAGATTAATGCATACTTCTACTTGATACTTTAATATAATTTTTAATTTTTTAATCTCTTTTGTTATGATATCTTTCTAATGTAATATTAAATTTAATTATGTTTGCTAAAAATGTATTGAAATGCTAATTTTTTGTTTTTACATAGGTTAATGTAAGAAATAAATAAATAAATTATATTGCTAATTTTAACTCATTGCAATTATTTCAATAATAATCATAACATTTTTATCACAAACATTAAAATATTTAAGTGTGAAAAATATTTCCAATGACAATAATTTTGAATAATATTGACCATAAAGGTAAGTTTATTATTGTGATGATGTTTAGTCGACATTAATTAGTTGGGATTATATTAGAGACAAGTTTTAGTTATAAAAGGTTTAAATTTTATGTGACAAAAAGGTTGCTCATTACAATTATTTTAAAATTTGTGTGATGAGATTTCTTATCACTATCATTTTTAATAATAGTGATGACCATAGTGGTTCATATGCTACTATGACGATATATTATTGCCACTAACTATTTTTGCTTATATTGATGACAATTGTCGTCATAAAAAATATCAATTAAGTGACAAACAATTTTATCATCACAATAACAAATAATAATAGTGACAATAATTTATTCTTTCACAATTACATTTCATTCTTACTAAAATGGTGTAGGTGCTAAATATTTAATACTATTAGTGACAACTTAAGAGTGACAAAGCTATTATTGACACTAATAAGATATTATTATTGACACTAACCCAATTATGAAATACTTGGTAGTGTCACAATTACTAAACCATTAGTGACTACGTAATAATTTATCACAAATAATGAAATTAATAGTGACTTGCAAACTTTTGGTCACAATAACTATCATAATTGTGACAAAATATTTAAATTTTACAAAAAATTGTCACTAACTATCTTAATTCTGTAGTGGATGGATAGACCTAACATTTCCTTAAAAATAGTTAGAGTAGACATTAGTAACCTCAAGTATTTGTCCTTAGCCATGCAAAAGAGTAAAAGTTCAATCGTAAAGCAAAGAGAATATCTTTACTTTTTTGCATCTATTGTGATATTCAAATTCTAAATCCTTGCTAATATTATATGTGATTAGTCTTGAAGTAGATTCCATGCATTAAATGAAAATATCCTTGTCCCCTTTGCCTTAGATCCTTACTACCTTGAAAAGATCTTATGTGAGTTGTATTAATAAGAACACTAAAGGATGTTATTGTACCATATTGACTGATCCAACTAATGAATACTTTAAGAAACCAAAAGCCTCTAGCACTTGAATCAATATATTAAAGTTTTAAAGAAACATAAATCCAAGGAATTATTTTAAAATTGTTGTCTTACCCTCTAGGCTATACACTATAAACCAAAAGTTCTATCCCTACTTAATTTTTTAAATATTCTAGTTCATGTATTTTGTTTTTCTAAGTCATATTCAAGCATCAATTTAATTTAATATATCAAAATTATCAAATCTCATAACTTTCTATACTTAGGTTTCATTTCTAACATATTTAATTCAATTAATAACTTATTCAAAACATGTTTAATAACTTGAAATGTAAAGTAAAAGACATATTATTAAGATTAAAGTTTTAATGAAGGAATTTAATTTTCTTCTCTTCCATCACTTTGTCTCTCTGTACAATGATTAACTTAGCTCAAATTAACAATTTCAACACCTAACCCTATCAGCCTTACTCCTAACTTATGATAATTTTAAGAATGCATGAATTTAGAGAAGTTTTAGGAGTATATTTTAGTGAAAAGTTAGAGATAAAAGGGGAAGAAAGAAAATGAGAAGAAGAAAAAAAAAGTGAGGAACAAAGGTAAACTTACAATTATATTAAAAAAAATCTTCAAAATGTTTCAGTTTAACAAAAAAATTTAATATAATCCCTACTTTCAATGGTAATAATTTATGAAAATTGTCATATAAAAACAATTATAAAACAATAAAAAGATATATTAAAGTCCTTCTACTTGAAAATTTTAAAATTAATCTTAAGTTTTCATAGAATAATTTTATTCAAGTAATTATGATCATAAAGATTTACTTAAGATATTTTACAATTTAGTAATTTACTCCTTGTGATAATAGAAGGCAATCAAAATAATATATAGTAGTCTATTTTACTCCCTTAATTTGCTTAATTACTAAAGATAAACACTACCTTATTTTCCATTCAAGTCATTAATAATTAGTATAAGTTTAATAAATATATTAGCAATAATAATTTTTCCAACTTGTTTGTTTTTGTTATAAGCAATTACTACATTAAAAATTTGTGTCATGATAATATCAATACCAACTTGATTATTTTTTATATAAGTGGATTAATATTTCGCTTCATGACAATATCAACAGATATAACGGTATTAACAAAAAATAACAATATTAACCAACATAATCATAAGCAATCACAAAATCTAATTTTAGTATTCTCCCAAACACTTTGCATCATTTTTTAAATGTCTTTTTAAAATGATGAATAGGATTTGATTTATGATTAATATTTTATTTAATAAAAATATTAGAAAAAGAAATTAGAACTACACCAGAGCGACAACTCTTATAACAAAGTATCCAAACACAAAACATAAACACAGACCTATTACAAGAAAACCAAGTTGCTTAAACCAATCTAACAACAGACATTATTCCCACAAAGAAAGCAAGAGACACTATTCCAAGTTGCCATTTTCCTCTCCCCAGTTCTCTTCTTCTTCGACGTCATCAGCTTCATCATCGTCTTTAGCAACAGAAATTTCTTCATTTTCTTCATCATCAGCTTGAGGAGGAGCAAAATAAAGCTTCAGAGGGCCACCTTCTCTTGAAGCAGCAAACATGCCTCCTAAAGGAACTCTGACGTTGTCGACAACGAAGCAGTTCTCCTCCGGATTACAGTTAATGAACACCACCGATTTCCCGTTCTTCACCAGCTTCAAGCTAGAAATTGGTGGAGGAAAGAGTCGGTTCGAATCAGCGCATACAGGTGAGTTGCCAAGATACAGACAAGTGTTGTTCATGATACGCTTCTTTTTAGCCATGGTTTCGTCATCAACGCTATTGCCGTTCCTGTTAATTGAACTTTCTGGGAAAAGATGATCTTTTAGGGAAGATGACAACTTAGATGGTGAAACTGGCAATGGGGCTGTTATTTCATGTGAGCAATTATCAGGAGATAATGGATTCTTTTCAAGTGAGAGGCCATCTAAAAGTTCAGCAATAGCGGTAGTGGACTGACCGGATATGGATGTATCAGAAGACATAAATTCAGATCTCTCCACGTTTTGCTTGATGGGTGATGGAGGGCTGACTATGTCTTTGAGGCTACAGAAACTATGAGCGTCCATTGCTTGAGAACTGCAAAGAAACAAGAGGGGATATTGTAAGCTGGCGAGGGCAGTGAATGTACGTGTGTACGTATTTATATATGAAGAACGTAGAGAGAAGAGACAAAGGAACTGGTTTGGTATTCCAACTCTCTCAGTGACTGATTCTGAGTGCTTTTAGAGTAAAAGCAGCACTTGCCATATAAAAAAAAAACTATTTAATGCTTATTACTCATTTCTCATCTTTATTAATCATCTTTCTCTCTTCTTTTTCTTAGACTATGACAGGCCTTTAATGATGCTTTCTTACATCTTTTATGTAACTGATGTAAAACCAAGCGGCCGTTATTGTTTATGCAGATTGCAAAAGTTTACGGTTTGTTTTACTCAAAAGTTTGCGGTTTGTTTTACTTCTTTTGCCGTTTAAACTTATTATAATAGAATTTTGTATTTCGATATGCGACCTGCGATTAAAACACAACTTAGTGATAATTAAAGAAATAAATATTTTATATACAAATATTAGCTCCTAATTATCTTTTACAAGTTCTTTTTTTTTTTCAGAACTTTTAGATGTTGAAATTGGTGAAATGCGTAAAAAATGCTTTGTTATAGTATATTTTATGTAGTCAAGTGCAAAAAAGAGTAGATAATGTTTCTAGTTGACTCACTTTCATAACTAGTTTGAGGGTGATGAAGTCGCTTCATATTTACCTAGGGATTCTAATATCTTTAAAAATAAATCTTTGTTTAGTGGCTTTTTTTTTTCTTTTACAAAGGATAAAAACTAAATACACAACAAACACCCTACTAGCGCAGTGTCCTGCGGTACAAAGCTCCTTGCTTGTCGCAGTGGATGAGCTCCATGACGACTGTCGGAGGCTCCTGAAGTATATGCAGGTCTAGGTTAGATAAAACTGCGAGAGAGGCCAGACTATCGGTACACTGGTTCCCTTCACGATATACATGCTAAAATTGCACCTCTCATGCTCGGTGGATTAAACCACGAGTACCTGCTACTAAAAAATTATCCTCAGATGAAACTATATTGGAAGAAGAAAGAATATTAATTACCTCTAATGATTCCACTTCTACGACAACTCATCTATAACCAAGCGTCCATGCTAGTGTAAGTCTCGAGTGGACTCCTTAGAGTTTGACAGCTAAAGGTGAGCCCCTTCCAATGTGCTGTAGAAAACCACTGCACCACTGACCGTGACAGTCCCTAAGTAGTCCTCCAGCAGTAGTAATGTTAGACCCTAGGTTAACCGCTCCATTTGTATTTAACTTGACCCAGTCCTCCGTCGGTTTGGTCTAACCAACTAAATTACCCACAAGGAAACCCTGTGCCTTAAACACGCAACTTTCCACAGCCCTTGTCCAGACTATCCAATCTACGTACTCCATAACGGCTCTAGTACCTTCTTCCAACCAAGCAAAGTCAGACTAAAAAATGCTTCTATTTCTCCATTGCCATAAAAACCAGTAGGCTACTTCATATATTGTAACCCACTCTACCAGCTTCACTTGTGAATGCTTCATAAGGTTGGATTTTATCTATATCCCTTCATCTTGTTGAAAAAAATCCGTATCAACCACTTCTGGGGAAAATTTACACCAAAAGGCTTTCACTCTCAGACAATCCCGTATTGCATGCAATGTTGACTCTTCTTGCCCACATAAGTGACAACTGTTATCTGTTGTGATATGACGAGCCACTCGCTGTTGATTGGTTAGTAGTTTTCTCTTAGCCAATAACCAAAGGAATGCCCTAATCCGCTGGGGCCCTGCCCATTTCTAGATCAATTCCCGTAGACTATTATTAACATCCGTGGTACTGCCTTCAATTAAGTCATAGGCTGACGCCACTGTGAACATCTCGTGATTAGTTTGTCCCCACACCATTATATCTTCCTCGATGCCTTCTACATTAGTATGGAGCACCACAATATCGATACATACTGTGGAAGGGAGATATTGTTGGAACAAATTCCACTGCCAGCTGCCGACTTCATTCGTAAAATCCGCAATTGTAGCGTAAAGAGATCGCCATGAAAATTAATGGTCCCCAATCGTTCGTCCAATTATCTAGCCAGAAGAAAATGTGCCTCCTATTACCCAACTTCCATTTTATTCCTTGCAATACAAACTACCACGTTGTAGATATTCCCCGCCAATTGACCAAAGCCCCTTTCCTATCTAATGTGTGAGGGATAGGATAAGGGTCTATTCGATGTTTAGCCCTTAAGATCCTAACCCATAAAGCTGTGGGTTGAGTAATCAAAGCCCAGCCTAACTTGTTAATAATGCATCATTGGAAGAATGAATACGTTTAATGCTTAGGCCCTCTTCTTTTTTGGGCTGACACGCTGTTTCTCATCTAACAAGATGCATTTTCCTATACTCACCCATGGAAACCCATATAAAATCCCTTATGATTTGCTCCAAATCATCGCAAAGTTTCCGCGAAAGTCTCATCATTTGCATCGTGAAAATTGGGAGGGCCGAAATTATTGATTGGGTTAAAAGAACTCGCCCCGCTAAGGACAACACCCTTGCACGCCATCCTGCAAGTTTCTTTTGTTCTTTATCTAGGATGTGTTAATAGGTATTTCTCGTTGTACGTTCATGAATCAACGGAACTCTTAAATACTTTCAAGATTGTTCGTACTTGTAATATGTAAGGCTTGACTGAGACGAAGCGTGTTTGCTGGAGATATGTTCTCGGAGAAAAAAATTCGAGTTTTATCAGTATTCACTTTCTGTCCTGAGGCTTTACAAAACACCTCCAGCATCCTAGCTATTACTTGCGTCTGTGAATCTGTAGCTTCAGTAAATAGTACAAGGTCATCTGTAAAGAAAAGGTGAGATATGGGAGGCCCTATAGGGCTCAACTTTATCGGTTTCCAAAATCGGTGTCGTACCTCCTTCGAAATAAGGTGACCTTGTCTTTTCATGCACAACAAAAAAAGATAAGGCGAGAGTGGATCACCTTGTTGAATACCCCATGAAGGACTGAAGGGATCAGTAAGGTTGCCCTGCCAAACGACTTGCATAGACACGGTCGTCAGACATTTCATAATGACACTAATTAAATTATCCGGTAACCCAATACCTGTTAAAGTGTTTTGTATAAAATCCCAGCGAATCTGGTCATACGCTTTTTTCAAATCCACCTTGATAGCAAAATACCCTGTCTTCTCCTTCTTCTTGCGCATTGAGTGGATGACCTCCTGAGCGATGATAATATTATCAATTATTTGCTTGCCAGGAATAAAACTGCATTGATTCGCCTCCAGTAGATGATCCAGGTGGTTTTTCAAACGATTCATAATAACTTTAGAAATGATCTTGTAAAGCACAGTACAGAGGCTAATCAATCGAAATTGAGAGATATTATTCGGGGAGGGAATTTTAGGGATCAATACCAGAATGGTTTGATTCAAATCCTTTTCCCATCGTTCCAGTTTGAAGACTTCCTGAATGTACGCCACCACTTTTGGCCCAACCTTCCACCATTGCTTTTGAAAAAATAAGGCATTTAAACTATCTACCCCAGGGGATTTATTAGGATTCATGTCAAAAACCGCATTCTTGATTTCGGTTTCATGGATTGGCAGAGTTAGGTCATGAACCCTTTCCTCCAATAGCGAATGAAAAACTCCTAAGAACAGAAAACAGTGAATATTACCATCTTCATTAGTATAAAGTTGGATTAAAAAAAGTCCTAGCTAAAACGCCCAGTTGCACTGGATCAGATATCAGTGACCCATTATAATCAATGAGTCACTCTATCTTTATTTTCTTTCTTTTAGAAAGAGTGATATTGTGGTAATATTTAGTATTCCTATCACCTTTCGAAATCCATTCACATCTGGCTCCTGATGCTAAAAATTTCCTCCTCATACAATACCTGCATTAGTTCCCCACTCAGCTTTTCCTCCAAGACTAAGAGTGAATCCAAATTGTCAACCGCCATGGCCCACTGAATGCTTTCTAACCGTGCTAGCGGTCTTTTTTTTCAATGAAATATATTACCAAAATCTAACTTATTCCATCTCATGAGGTGGTTGGAGAATTAGGCTAAAGAGTTACTCATCGTCTGCTCGGCTGGTAACCAATGCTCTGCTACTACATCATCAAAACCTGCATGTGTTAGCCAAGCATTTTGGAATCTAAACACTAGGGATCCTATTATTCTTGGTTGTGGTCTTTGTAAGTTAATCAACATGGGTCTATGATCTGAACCAAGAAAGGGTAAATGATGATTCACTGTTTGAGGAAAAGCCTGCAGCTAAGACGTCGAACCAAATGCTCTATCCAGCCTAGCTTGTACCATTCCTCTCCACCATGTAAACTTTGAGCCAACAAATCCCAAATTATGAAGCCCACTCCCATGAACCTAATCTTGAAACTATTTATTCACCACTTACGTTGACTTGGCTCCACCCTTTTTATCCGAGATCTCCATTTTAGCATTAAAATCCCCTCCGACAAGTCAGGGTCTATGTATAGAACGTCCTACCCATCATAATACAGGCTAGAGAAAGGTTTGAGAAGAAAATTGCGGGCTTACATAAACTACTATAAAATCAAAAGAGCAAGAAGTATACCTGATAGTGGTATGAATAAATTGGCGATGGGCTATTACTAATGAGATATTAAATTCATCCTTTCATAATAGCCATATCCCTCTAGAGAAACCCCAAAGTAAGGACTACTTCATTAGCCCGAGATCCACTAATTCGGGTTTCCATCAAAACTAAGATACCAGGTTTATAATTACAAATGTAATTACGCAGGATGGCATGGAATCTAGTCCCCCTACCCTTTGATAATTTAATATTATGATCGACATAATGAAATAAAAAAGGAATAGTCTACTCTACAACTGAGTATAAGCTGTACCTCCTGTGTGAGCTTCCTTGTTTCCATCGCCCTGTGTCTGCGTTGCAATCTCCTCATCATGTCGCATTAGAGTCATGTCTTCCAACACACTCGACCCTACTGCTAGATCTGGAGGTTCGGTGGGAGGAATTACAGTACCTTTCTTAAACCTACCAATCTCCTCAGGGTCCTCAACTCATTCCATCAGTTGGAGTCGCCCCGCAGCAACCTGCTCTCTGTACTCAATAACCTGACTATCACAGACCATTTCCATATGGGAAGAGATTTCAATCGCTAGATGTTTATCAAGTATTGTGGGTTGTATTTGAATTATAGGGAAAAATCTGATCCCTGTTCTTGGTGATCGCTAGCCTGGGAACTTTCCCCATGGGTTTGTTTAATTGGGGTACCATCTGTCCTTTTGAACCCTTCCTTGAATTTCATTTGGGCCTAGTAGACATAGACACCATCCCCTTGTGAGTTTGCTTGCCTTTGCCAATGAACTATGCCAAATTAATCCTTTGTCTGAACCCAACAACGTTACTATTTTATGGGGCCTTCGTCTGTGTCTTAGCCTCTTCCCCCATATGTTCCTGCTCTATCAGGATTGAAAACCTTGAGCCTTCCCTTTGATTAGCCTCCCTGTTATGTCCCAACTATTCCTGACGTTTCATGGAATTGCGTAGAGGCTTCCGTTGTACCCGAGTCCAAGGGCTATAGTCGTTGGAGTGTTTCCTCTTGTTGGCTTCCCGTCTGCTACATCAGCTGTGGTCCTCGTCCTTGACGCTCCTTCGCCTACACCGAATGTCGGGTTAGGACGTTCAGATGGAGCGTGTTGGCACTGCGGACAATTGGAACAAGTATAGCATATTTGTGGCAGTCTTTCGTAGGCCACCAATATCGTCTCTCCGTCGAGCTCCACACTGGTACGCAACGGAATACTCAAGTCAATATCAACAGTGATTCTTACGAACTTTTCCCATTGAGCCTGCAGTGTTGTTTCATCAATTTTAACCGTGTTCCCCACCAGATTTCCCAAGGCGGTTAGGATCATTGGATAGTATCGCGCGATGGATAGATCCAGGAACCGAATCCAAATCACAGTTCTGTTGATTTGGCCTTACGAAGGGCGGAAAGTTGGCAGCTACCGTTGAACTGAGAGTACTTACCCGAAGATAACCCACGGTCCATTAATCAGGGCCTTAAGATAGTCGTCGTCTTCCATGAACTGCACGAGGAATAGTCATTTTCCAAATCAACAATCTTCATGGGTCCTCGCAGGTTCTACATGCTCTTCAACTGGGAGCTTAGGATCCGATACCCAATCCGTCAACCAAGCAATTTCATGATAACTGCTTTTTCCCATTGATTATCCAGCTTCATCTTGAGGTTGTGAGATAACGTTATGCCACCTCCCCACCCAACTCCCCAGGCAGTTGCATGATATCTCCTTCTTTGATTTCGACTGGTTCTTTGTCACACCATGCATTGTTCTGGGGTGGTATGGCGTCCATTGCTTCCCCTAGCACTACGGCACTATAAGACGGCTTGGGACTTGGTGGTGGTTCTTCCTCACGCATCTGCACTCTTTTGGAAAGGTGCCCCTCTTGATCTAGGGACTCCATGACAATCCCAGAGTACATGACAGAAATAATGAAACAGCATAAAGATACAGACTTAAGTTGTTCGTCTTTTTAGAGAGAGAAACTAGAGAGAGAAAAGTTGGCAGAGGGTATTAATGTATTTGTTTAATGGGTTTTAATCATTGATAGAGAGAATTCAAAGTATATTATCTAGCTAGTACTTTAAAAGTTTATCTTTAACTAATCGGGTGCAGTTGATCAATTTCGTGGTTTATAGTATATATTATCTATATATATATATATATATATATTGGTCATCTTATATCATTTTTCTCATAAACATGGTGAAAACTGTTGAAAATTTAGTGAGGCAATTCCTTTGAGCTAAATATAGCTCAGCTTCAACACTAGCTAAGTTGAAGTGGAGTGGATCGTGTCTACCAAAAAAGTGGTCTAGGGATAACTGATTAACTTGTTTTATACCAACAGTACATGGAATAGCTTTAGTTAGCACAGCCAGTACTAATCGTCTTTCTATTATTTAGTCTAGCAAATTATAGATATAAAGATTGATAAAATTTAAAATTAAAACAATAAAATGAAATAAAATAATACAATTAATTTGTTAGAACAAAGATTAAAGTAAGAAAAAATCAATCAAGATAGTGATAATCAAAATTTGAATTCTTTAAGACTTCTCAAACAATTAAGACTACACACATTAATTTAATCTAGGGTTCATTAGACAATAAATTCCTCAATTATGCTAGTATCTTTCTAAGAGTTATTAATAACTAATCTTAGGTTAATTAATCAAAATCTCTTTTTAATTAAAACTCTTAGGATTTTATTAATCGATTTATGAATTTCACTATTAGGTTTGACTTTAAGATAGAAGATTTATATTGAGCTATCTCTATGTTTATATGCAACAACTTTCAGTTATGTCAAATCAATTCATACAAAAGATTTCTCAATCTTAATTGGATTAAATCAATTATGAATTAATATATAAGTAATATTAATTAAAGAATAATAAAGAACATATAATTATAAATAACAAATTAAAATAAAATAAAATCACTACAAGGTCCACATCTTATCTAGATACTATAAAAGATTTAGAGTTCCTAATCATATAAAACATAACATCAAAACTAAAGATAAAATAGAAAATCAAAGGAAACATGTTGAAATATCTTTTAATCTTTAAGAAATTCACTTTAGAATGATGAAAATTCACTCCAAAAGTGTCTCATTACTTATTCTTTATTCTGTTTGTTGTCCTACGACTTTAATTATATCTCCTAAGCTTCTTCTTCACTTTTTCTTTTAATTTTGCCTTTTATAGTTCAAAAATATAGGTTTACGAGTGATATACGAGCTTGTACACAGGTACGTTAATGGCTATATAATTTAAAATTAACAAGATCCTCAAATCCAGAGCAAAAATGGTCTCAAAATATAAACACAAGCAAGCATACGGGCATATATCTCTCCATTATGGGTGTGTTTATAGCTATGTAACTCTTTCAATTTTTAAAACAACTTGTATTGTGTGAAATGGGGCTATGTTGAAGTACATAGGTGTGCCCATTTACTTTTCCTATAGCTTCATAACTTCATCAAAATAGCTCCAAATCACCCAATTCATTCATTTTACTCTCAATATGTAAATTATAATCCAAAAACAAAATATGAACAAAGCAATAAATATAAACCTAACAATATAAATAATTAAACACTTATCAAACTTCCTCATACTTAAGTAATATTTATTTATCCTTAAGCAAATCAATTTGATTACTCTCAACTTAATAAGAAATAACTCCATCAAAATATTAAATATATTGGAAATATCCATCAAAATTGTTTATTATTCATTTAATTGCAAAGTTCATAACTATTTTTCTAAACAAATCAAATCACAATCACAAACTAACTAGTAATGATCCATCTTGACCAACATCCTTTATTTTTTTAATTATTCATTATTAATCTAATTATAAAAAATTGACTAGCTTAACTGCTAAGTCCCTACCCTACACTTAAGTTGTACATGTCCTAAATATACAAAACATGCAAGAACAATAAAAAAAATGAAAAATCGTAGGAGGAGGTGAGGATAACAGATACTCCCCTGATAGTAAAACATTTTCAACCTTGTTTAGTGTCATTAACATCCATCTAGTGCTAGCAAACTCTTATATACTTTAATGCATTGAGGTAATGTTGCTTTCATAACTTGTGGAACTTCATCAAATCTTAAGTATCAAAACTAGAAACATAACATTAAAACTAAAAAGTAATTAAACTACTAAGGAAAATTCTACAAGCTACTCAATTAAAACAAAAATACCTAATTGTTAGGTTGCCTCTTAATCATTGCCTCTTTACGAGTCTTTTAGTTTGATTTCTTAGCAAGCCCTTCTTCAACTAGTTTCTATAATATGTGACTTGCTTCTACCTATCTTCTCAAATTATGACTCATTAGCTTGCAAATAGGCTATATGTTGCAATATAATAAAGACATATGGTATCAAATTAATAAAGATAATTAAGTATGTTAATTCCCTTTACAGTAACAATATATCATTATAACAAGGAAAAATACCCCCTAGATCTTTGATTGACTCTGAAATTAGTTCTGTGAAAATTACGAGTCTTTTATACTTAAGACAGCTACTGATAATTCCTTGATAGCCTCTTATTTGGCTCATCTTCTTCATCTTCCTCTTTCTCATATTCTTTTCTTTTTGAACAACA
>JANZXV010000005.1:28188883-28203783 GCA_027576455.1 Erythroxylum roigii | reverse complement strand
GTTGCTTCCGTTCTCTCATTGATGTTCGTTAAGTTTGTGCTTCGAGGTTGGGTTCCGGTAACGGGTCCCAACAATAAATACAATACTAATATCAATAACGGATTTAGTTCTAATACAGTACTGTACCAGTACCGATCAATATCGAATATAGTTTCAAATTATTTTTTAAAATTATAAAATAGCTCTTAAATTTTTTAAAATTGCAAAATAGTCCCTCAATATATTGTACTATATAATTTATAATTTATAATTTCATATCACCCTCTCTCCAAAAATTATAAAAATAGAAATTTAAAATATTTTTTAATTCTACTTTTCACATATTTCATATGTAAATAATAACCACAATTAGTATTAAAAATCATTTAGTTATTATACAAATATAAAATTAAAGATAATATGAAGTACTTAAAATGTTATAGTTTCATCATATAATAAATAACAACTACATCAAAACATCAAATAAAACAATAATAAAGACTATGACTCTCTAAATATTACAACAAGAGTTCGTGCTGAGGAAATAACCAACTACAAGTGAAACTTGAAAGAAAAACATTTACAGTTACATTTATATTGCATATATGAAACGTAACATATACATTAAATAAAGTAAAATTAAACAAAGAGAAGAAATAAAAACTTGAAATTTCATTCAATCAAATATCTGCTCAAATCGCATTGACCTTAACTATTGTTTAATGAAAAATCCTCATCTTTGAGAGGAGTCTTATCATCATCATTATTCAAATTTATTGTACTAAATGATAAGTCAATACTCTTCCATCTAAGAATATCTTCCAAGTCACGTTTATCCATCAAACTTGATTTCTCAACCCAATATATCAAAAGATCGATATGTTCAAGGCAAATTGGATCTAAAGAACTAAAAGTTCTATTAAAAGTCATAATAAACAAATAAAATTAAATTATTAAGAAATTACAAGAAATTATATTTGACTTAATATTAATAATAGTATACCTTTCTCGAGACTTTAAGTTGTATGAAACGAATACCAAGTAGTTCAATCTTTTGTGTTACAATCTATTCTTTTTTATGGAATGGATGAATTCAAATACCAATTTCTTTCACACCCTATTGCACACACCTTGACTCAGAATTTGAATTGCAAACCTTTTCAATCATGGAATATCACTTCCAAATTGATTTCGCTAAGCAATTATAAGACAACAAAGTAATATTATAAACAAAATAAAGTGGTGACTAATTTTCAACAAGTAATGTAAGTGAAAAAATATATAAATTGATTAAGCTTGTCTCTTTAATGAATAACAATGGGCATCCTAAAATCACCATAAGCATCCTTATAAACCTCCATTTATGAGCCTAGGAGATCTTACATTTTCTCGTGGACAACAATTGTTGTAATAGTTAACAACATTCCCCTATAAAATGTATCTTTCTTTGTAAAACTTGGTCTAAAATAGACACTAGGATTTAAAAATACCCTAACTGTAAGTTGTCTTTCTCGTCACTCATTGCGAACTGCAAGATAAGATGTGTATAAAGAATACCTCATTTTCATATTAGCCTTAGTTTCTTCCTTTGCCCTATCTATGTCATTATAAAAGAAACTTATTATTGTCTTCTCATCACTATCAGTAAGACAAAAGTATTCTCACCAAAGGCTCACAAACTCAAATGAAAAATTGGCATTGGGACCAAAATTTATAATCTTCAAGTAGAATTTTAGAAACCTACAATCCAACATTTTGATGAGATGCAACCCCCTTTTTGCTTAGAAACATTTTCCTTAACTCCTTCTTCATCATAACAAAACACTGAAGTGATAAGAAATTAGTCGCAAATATTATAATAAGAAGACATAAATCTTACTTTGGTGAAATCCTTTATCATTAAATTCAGGAATCATACATGAATGTAGATGAACTTGATTTTTTTTTTACTTTTTGCACAGTCTCATCAATGATAGAAAAATATCTAGCATCTTATATAGCTTTCAATATCAGGTCAATGCAATGTGTAGCATAAGGAGTCCAATAAAAATATACCTATTTTTTGTAATGTTCTTTCAACTGCTTTGTAAGCAAAATCACTATCAGTAATGAATTGAGCAATATTTTATGACCTAACCTCATTCATAACTTCATCAAATATTTGCAAAAGAGCATCAACATTTCTAACAAAGCCAGATGCATCAATAGACTTCAAAAATATTGTCCCCTTTGCAAATGAACCAATAAATTTATAATAGGCTCTTGTCTTTTATTTATCTAACCATCATATATGATTTAACACCCAAGAGTAGCCCAAGTCATTCTTCTTTCATCTAAATAACTATTTATTCATAAACAGAGCTACTTAAAAGTTTACCTCTGTAGTCATCAATTGAAGAAGCTTTGTATCTTGGATCGTAAGAGGTAATAACATCCACCATAGGCTGATAATAATAAAACTAAGCTGCATTGAATATTATACCTAAATCATACCACCATCTATTCATTCTCATGTCCACATTTTGAGTCACCTCTTCAGATTATAAAGCACTACGGATTGAAGGTTGAGCTCTAGGAATTATTTGTAATGCAAAAAAATTAGACACTTATTTTCTTCTTTTCCTCACATTAGATGCAACATTCCCTCCATGTTGGATTGGAATACCACTTTCAACATCCCTACTATCATCCTAACCACCATAAAAGAAACTGTCACTACCAATTTCTTAATTCACTTGTTACCTTCCATCTTTCTCATATTGTTACTCTTCAAGTAAAGTCTTCGTTTTGTAATTAACATCATGCCTCACTTTCTTGCAAGGCTCTACATCACCTTTAATTTGAGGTAAATGTTTCTTTAATCTAGTGATCCCCTCACCTTTCAAATGTTTGTTGCAATATAAACAAATGATATGATTCTTTATGGTGGGGCATTGGAGCGAGAGCTATAGGATAGATCTAAAGGTGACGGAGTTACGAAGCATATCTAAACTAGAGAGTTGAGAGTGGAGAGGAAGCGGTGTGTGATAGTAGAGGAAAGGATAGGTAGGGCAGTGGAAGACACAATGTGCAATAATGACAGAGGAGAGGAGAGGAGAGGCAGGGCCATGGGAGAGAAATGGTATGCGACAACGAGAATAGAAGGTGCAGCAAGTCAACAAAGAGGAGGAGAATATAAGCTGATGATAGTACTGAGGAGTGTGTGTGAATCTATGAGAGAGGCTATAAATTTGTAATGATATGAGAGTGAGAGTGTGAGAGTCTACGAGAAGGGAAGACAACCCTAATAATTTTATCCATTTCAATCCCCTAAGTTTTCAACTTTATGCTTCTGTTCTTACCAACTCGATTTCTTAACTGGCACTAGTCGAATAGGCTAGTACCAACTAGTACTAAAGACTAATATGGTCCTAGTAAGTACTGCATCATTTTTAACTAGCATTGGTCAATACGACACGGTACTTAAAACCCTAATTCTAAATAAACAAACTATTACAATTGATATGGTTTTAATCTTCAGTCACGTTCAAGAGAAAATGGAAGGCTTTTAATAGGTGGATATGTCCAAATCCAAATGTCTGCCAATGATTTCGGTGAGAAGCCTCCAAATTCGTCGATTGTTATGGTGAAGTCCTAATTATATGATTTGGCAAAGGGAACACTTTTCACCCTAAGTTTTACACTAATCAACAATTTTAACTCTTAACATTCTATAGTGAATAATTATAACTCTAACATTTAAAAAACGTTAAATTTTGACCTCATCCTAACGAAAAATTTAAACTCCTCTATTAAGTGTCAGGTTAGTGCTGATTGGCATTTTTCAAAATATTTTTTATTGTTTTTTGTGGGCCCCTATGTTAAGTAAATGTTGACATGACAAGATGGGACCCACTTTTTTAAAAATTAAAATATTAATTTATTTATAAATATGGGACCCAATTTTTTATTTAATTTATTTATAAATCTCACTCTCCTACCTCCTTCTTATTCCTCTTCTCTGGCATGCTCATTGTAATATTCTTCATCAATCATGTCACTGGGAGCTGAATTATAGAGTTCAATTCTTTCTTTTTATGCATAGTGTTGCTTTCATGCTTTGTTTTTTCTTAGACTTCGGTTTTTCTTAGACTTCATATCTGAAATGGCATCATATATTTGAAATATTCACCCTGATTGTGTTTCTGTTTACTTGAGAAATTGAAAGAGTGTATTCCCTATATGATACTATTGCTTGCATGCGCCAATTTCATTATGCTTCATATCTGAAATGGCATCGTATCCTTATGATGTTCACCCCTAATCATGTTTTCTTTTATTTAAGATAGGCAAAGAATGTGTTCCTTATTTTGGGATTTAAAATTTCGTCAATATAATCTCAATTTTTCAGTTTCTTCCTCTTTCTTATAATCATGATAGGTTCTCACTAATATTTAAGCGTATGTGTAGGACAAAATCCATCCATAGTCAAAGCTTAGTGATTGGAAACATACATGTTCTATTTAATCCTAACTACGGGGACATCAAACTGGGCCATGTTTTTATTGTTTCTATCTTTTCACAGTAGGGAATTTTTTTCCAGAGCGCCAAACAATTACATTTTTTCTAAAACCCAAAAGATATTGAAGGGGCTATTTGGTCAATGGGTTTCGGAAAGTATGAATGGGTAAGGAATGAAAAACTTTTGGTTGGTTATGTATGATCATTGTATGAACAGATTTTTAATATTATACTTTTGAGGATTACTCAATACCCCTCATATATAGGACGAATGATTTTCATTCCTTAGTAACAGCCCTGTGACTACTTCTTTTTTTTAATTAAATATAATTAAGTAATTAATTAATTATATTATATTTTTCTCATTTTTATCAATTAAATATAATTAATTAAAATATATTAAAATTTGATGTAAAACAAAAATTTAACAAATTTTTATTTATCAATATTTTTAACAAACTAACCACCATCAATAGTAATGATAATCGTTCCTTTCTTTTAACCAACTATTATAATTGTAATAATTATGTCCATTCTCATTCTTCACGCATTCTCATTCTTATAACTATTCTCCTTTACCTGCTGAATGTTTTGGATGACATCAATAGCTACAATATCCTGATCAATGTAAAGTTCCATGTTGTAGGTTTAACTATTTGTCAAGAATGCTTACAAACTATCTCAACAATGGGGCAACATTCCTGTCGTAATTAGTGGTGATCTTAATAGCCTTCTACAGGCTTGATAATGCCATCGATATTGGGTTCTGTAGATTTTTTATTACAACGGAGAAGAAAAACAAGGCAGATTACATAACTCTACGAGGGAAGCTAGTCCAAATCATATCCTCTATAAGGAACGAGGCGCACCCTATAGGTGCATTATCAAAAGTGGTAGTCCCGAATGATCCGGAGTTAATCGCAAAGTTGGTAAGCCAATCGGTGCACCGATTTGCCACTCTGTAGATATGGCGGGGAAAGACGACCCAATTTCGGGTAAATAACTCGTTGATGCCCAAGATGAGGGGGTTGAGCAACGTTGTCCTATTGGTTGTGTCGGACTGTAGATTATATTTATGCCACTTTATTATACTCAATTCAAACTTCTCTTTGGAAGAGTGTTGTGTACTAGTTTCTGGCATCACCTGAGGTAAGCTTTTGATAACTAGAAAACATAAAGGTCTTTTTCTTAACAACTTTCTTTTGTTGACTTGTAATTTCTTTGTTTTCAATTTCATGTTGGCAGTTAGACATCTTACAATACGACCGTAGAAATATACCTGGGAAGCTTAAATATTAGCTGCACAGCAAAGACAAGAATTATAAAGCATGTCCATGCAGACCATTAAGATTTGTAAGCATTGGCTCCATTGTGATTGTATGCTGAAAGGAAATGCAATTAAAAACATGGTCAGCATACCTCATATGGGAAAAGAAAAGAGGTGTTCTTGAAAGATTAAACAAATGTGTCCAACGTACGACAACCTATATTCTTTCAGGGGTCATGAAAAATGTACTCATGGATGGTACTTCTAGTGTTTCTTTAGAATATTGCTACATAGATGGAGTAATAAGACTTGCTGCTGGCAGTGAAGGCATCACCCAACTTCAGCACCAATTAAAGCTTTCTAGTGCATGCTTGGGAGTTCATGTAAGTCCCTGTTTGTACTTTGAGCTATATTTCTTAATCCTAGCAAGAGTTGTTGCTGCATTTTTGTGACACTTTCGATGACCAATTTCGATGCACGTTAATGCCCTCGTTTAGTACACTGCCAATCAGCTAGCTATTTCTTTAGCTCATTCGATTGGCAGCTTACTATAAATGTTGTTTGGAGAACAAATGAAGCATTAGTTGTTTGTCTTCAAACAGTACGCTCTTACACAGGAGTGTTTTATTTAATATTTAAAACTCAATTATAAATAAAATATGAGTAATTTATCATCTTATATATTAGTATTATTATGTAATAAATAAAAACTGAATAAAATTTTATTTTATTATCATATTAATTATTAGTAAAATAAAAACATATATTTATTAATTAATAAAAATTAACTAGATTTACATATTTAAAATTATTATACTTCTATTAAAAATAATTATATGTAAATTAATACATCAATTAATAACTTTTATTTTGATGTATTCAGCCCTAATACGACCTCTTGGACATGATTGAACATATTTAGACTAATGGGAAGGGTTAAAAATCAAATTTGTAGGGACAACGTAAATTGGTTTTCCTTATATTTTTTAAGTCATGTCCTTAGAAGTCATTTTACACATAAACAGCTAATACTAAACAACTAATTTTATAAAATATTTATAATAAACAACTAATGCAATCCGTTGGTCAAATCAGCTGATAGAATCAGCTAACAGTTAATACAATCAGCTGATTGCCAATCAAGCCCAAAGTTTGGAGAGAAAAAATCTCCGTAAAAAAACATATCATAAGAGACTAGATATTGTGAGATTCATATAGGCTCTATTTGGCAATTAGTAGATTGCATTAGCTATAGGCTGATTATATCAACAATTAGTTGACAACGGATTAATATAATTGATTTGATTAGATGATAACATTAGCTATTTATTTAAAGATGTTTGATAGAATTAACTATTTAGTATTAATTGTTTATGTGTAAAATGACTTATGAAGGCATGACTTTAAAAAAAGATTTATAAAGACATTAGTATTATATCTTAGTATTTTTTGAATATTCTCATAAAAAATTTAGATAGAACAAAAGAAGTCAACACCAGCATTTAAGCTAAATACTTATTATAATCTAAGAACGATGTCTAATTGTCATTAAACTAGAAGCAATATTATCATGAATAGTTGTCATCTCCCGAGTGCTCGATTCTTCAACGCCTTCTTGTGTAGAGTTAACTTTTACATCTTTAAATACATCTGAAAGTATCTTGATTGATGATGTTAAAAGTCGGGTTGTCAATTGTGCTTTTTCTAATATAGTTATGAAACACAAAACTTGCACAAATTATTCTATTTTGATCCATCAATGAATACTCATTCAATCCAATTTTATGCTTACATTTTAATTTTCTTAAGTCAATCAGTCAAAATTAAATAAATTAAAACTCATTTACCTATGGTCAAAATAAAAAATAATTATTTAAATTAATGATAGAAACTAAACTGAAAAATGTAGTAGTTAATAAGCATAAAACTTATTTTTAATTATATGAAAATGTAATCCCTTAATAAAATTAGTCTTATCTTATAACTAAAACAAAAAAAAGATTTTTAATAATTTCATAACTATTAGTAGATATTTTTTGTTTAAAAATGTTTTTATTTAATGATTTAATTATTCGTAATTACAAAATTTAATCCAAGTATTAATCGGTTAGTATAACTACTCAAATATTGGAAATCTTATAGTAATTTTAACTAATCTTTTAGCATATGATTGTTTTGTATAATTCATTTTGCAATGTTCTAATCAAAGATAGAGTATGTAATATCTACTCTAATTGAATTCAAATGTATTTAAAATATTGGAAATCTTAAAGTAATTTTAACTAATCTTTCAACATATAATTTTTTTGTATAATTCATTATGCAATGTTCTAATCAAAGATAGAGTATGTAATATCTACTCTAATTGAATTAAAATGTATTAATTCTTAATCATTAATAATTGATTATTTTAATGACATTTGAAATCTATTTTGAAATTATTATTTCAACTTATTTAAGGATTTCTCAAACTAATACTAATCGAGAACAATAAAATATTCTCCTTTAAGATGACAAATCATGTATTGATTACTCAACATATAACAGATTCACAAGTGCCTAATCTTTTAGAATTTTTCAAGTTTTGACATTGTGACTAACCTTTGAAAACTCATACAACTCAAACTAAAATATTAATTTTGATAATGTGACTAACAGATAAATACCCACATGTTATTTGATGGATGCACCATATCATACAAACCATCTTTTGACTTAAATGATGCGAGTTTTAAAAGGTTAGTCACTAAATTGAAAACTTTAGGAAGTTTGAAACTAAATTGAAATAATTCTAAAAGGTTAGGCACTATCATATTTGTTGTCACATTACTTAACTACCTCTATATAGTTCCTACGAAATGTAATAACTACCAATTAAGTTATCATTGACTAGGTAAGTCCTAAGTAATATCAAAATATAGTAATTTTTATATGAAATATTTTAGAGATTTCAAGCCAAAGTATTACTTATACAATCATCGTAATAAGAATTTTCATAGATACATAAGTCATATTTCATATAAAATTCTTATATTGAGGCAATTTAGTAAACTTATTCTCTAACTAACACACACATGTTTGTTTTAATGTCTCTATACTTTAGTTTATAAGATCAACTACTTCATATGTAAGGAAGAAATATAATGTTTACTAATAATTCTTCTATATTAATATCCAATCTTAATAGAGAAATGATTATAAATGATTTAAGGATAATACTTTTCAATTAGGGATGGCAAAAAGGACGTGGCCAGGGCCTCGAGCCCATTGCCTGTCAATTTATCGAGCCTTTGGTCGAGTTTGAACTCAGTGATGACGTCATTTCGGTTTAGAAGTAAAACGACATCGTTTTGAACTTCTCTTTCTCACTAAGCAAAACGAAGTCTTTTTGCTTTAGGTATATTTCTTCCTCGTCTCCCTCTGTCTCCCACTCTCTTTGTCACGACCTATGCATCACTTTTCATTCTCTCATCTCTGCACTCTAATAGTATGATTCTCTCTCTCTCTCTCTCTCTCTCTCTCTCTCGTTAGTCACCGTCACTAATGCCACTCCTTCACTGCACCTGTATCCACCTAGCCTAATGCCCACCCCTTTACCCTCTAGTTGCACTGCCGTGGCACCGCTCCCTTTTCCCAACACTAAAGTATTATTTCTATATTTCATCATTCTCTAAGCTTATTCATCATTCTCCATGTTTTGAATTTTTTAATGGTGTCTAATATGTTTAATGGTGAGCTGAACTCTTTTATAGGGATTACTTACAATTTGCTTTTTGTTTTTATTTCACTTTTTCAAGTGCTGAAATTGTAGTGGCATTAATGCAATACTAAGCTAAAGGCATCATAAACGCCTTTTAGACTCAGAAAAATGTAAAGAAGGTTGTTAAAATTTTAAGTTTTGAGTAGTGAAGTTAATCAAAGACAAACATGTTCCAATTGATCCGAATGTTTAGCAATTCATTTTAGTATTCATACTAATGAACATAAGCTCGTAGCCCCATTATGATAAATCATTGATTCTGATAAATTCTTAAGGGTAGGCAAAGTTCATAGCCTCAGTCTTCTACAATCTAACCATTAAGCTAGGCCTAAATCACTGAACTCTTTTAGTCTGAACTAGAGTTGGTTATGCTTAGGAATCTTATCTATAAATGAGATACGGAAGGCATTCAAAAATAAATAATACATAATCACCAAGATTTATGTTTTCAAATAAACATAAAAATACAAATTTGCTCTATAGAAAATTAAATTTGGGATTTTGTAAGCTTATAGAGAACACAAGCTTGAAGCTTCTACACTATTATTTGAATTAGTATCGAAATTCAATGGCTAGTTATTTTTTGAATTGAAATGTGTATCCATGGAATAAAATTAGTCAATGCATTGCAATGGAGTGTTCTCTAATACTACTTACCACTTTGAAACTTCATTAACAATTTATCTAGTTTAATTCCTTAACATTAGTGAATATACCAAGTTTTTTTGTTAAAATTTTATCCTTTGCATCAGCTATTTGGAAAGAGATCATGTTTCTCATTTGGGCTTCATTTTGATTCTTTTTTATCTATTTTTTTCCTGTTGGCTTGCTTAAGATGGATTAAAACATATAGATTAATCATAATGTTATTCAATTATGATTATGAATAATATTTATATGTTGATTGTTTCAGATGGATGAGCATATTCTTTCAGTAGAGACTTATAATCCAGTTCCGAAGGTATATGTGGAAACTTTTAATCATGTACCAAGTGAAGATAAAAGTTAAACTCAAACTTAATTGAAAAATAAAGTTTGGAATCACTTCAATAAGACTAGATCGATGGATATAGTAGAAAACTCTGAATGTAAATATTGTCAGAAGATGTTATCAAGGAGTTCAAAAGGTGGAACCTGTCATTTAAAGAGACATGTGGACTCGTGTAGTAGAAGAAAGATGGTGGAGGTCAAACATTTTTTACGCTTAACCTTATAAGAGGAAAAAATGAAATGACTGCAACATCTTAGAATAGCAACAAGGTTTTTGATGGCTTCTATGGTAATTGGTGATAAACATCCACTATCTATGGTTGATGCAAAAAAATTTAGGATGTTTTGCAACTCACTACAATTGACCTTCAAGGTTCCAAGTCGGAATATATTGAAGAAGGACATTATGAAGACGTATAAGGATAAGAAGAAAGAAAATTTAAGAGTATTGTTGAGTAATGAAGGTTAGATTTCCATTACAACAAACAAGTGGATAGTCGATAACCAAAAGAAGGGTTATATGATGATGACAACATATTATGTTGATAATGATTGGATTTACGCAATAAAGTTTTGAGGTAATTCATATTCTTTAATATTATTATCATTTACTTTTTCATTATGTTATGATTGATTATGGTAATATTTCTACATGATAGGTTCATTTATGTTCCATCACCACATACAAGTGAAAGGTTGACAATCTTTTTGGGTGATTGTTTGATGGATTTTAATGTCAATAACAAATTATCCACTATAACGATCGGCAATTGTAGCACGAATGATGTATGACTAAAAAGTTGAAGAATAAGATACAGGTTGGGAGCTTGTTGGTTAGTGGAAGGTTATTCTATATGCATTATTTTACGTATATTCTGAACTTGATTGTGAAGGATGGGTTAGATATCATAGATGAAAGAATAGATTTGATTAGTAATAGTGTAGTAGATTGGAGTGCAACATCTAAAAAAGTTCAAAAATTTGAAGAAACCGCATGATTTACATGTATTTCAAGTACAAAGATGTTGATTTTGAATTGTCTAACTAGATAGAACTCAACCTTCAAGATATTGGAGTCAACATTCTAATATGTTGATGTTTTTACTAGGCTGAGACAAAGAGACTCTCAATATACTTGCATGCCTATAGAACAGCAATGGCAGTTAGCTAGAGAAATTTGTGCGAAGATGGAATTATTTTATAAGGCGACTAAATTGTTCTTAGGAACAAAATATCCATCTTCATATTATTGCTTTAACACTATGTGCAAGATAACGCATGCTTTATTTGATTGGATGTTTGATTCCAAAGAGGTTATTCAGGTTATGACAAAGTAGATGATGGAGAAGTTGAATTCTTATTGGTCTATGGTTGGATATAATTTTGTAATCTTTTTTATGCTGGACTCGAGATATAAGATTGAGGGGTTACTTTTATATATAACGTGTTGTATAGTGATTGAGCCCAAGATCATATAGACGTCATTAAACAATTATGGTATGAATTATTTAATGATTATCATCTCAAAATAGAAAAAATTTATAATCGAAATCGCAATAGTTTAGGTTATTTAACTCCAACTTCAGTTTCAGGTTCGAGCTTATCTTCTAAGAGTTGTTTATTACTTTCACATACATAATTTATGAAAGAAAAAAGTGCTAAGACTTCGTACAATATGATGGAATTAGATAAGCATTTGACGGAAGATTGTGTGGTTAAAGTTGAAAGTCTGCAGCTCGATGTATTATTAAGGTGGAAGAGTTGTAGAAATAAATTTTCGATCATGCAATTAATTGCACAAGACTTATTATCAATTCCATTATCCACCATTACTTCAGAGTTTACTTTTAGCACTAGTTGTTGGACCCTGAATTTTTTTTAGGTTAAGCATGATTAAAAATAATTTTGAGGTTTTGATAGATTTAATTGTTGGAGTTATAATTATGTCAAAGTTAGTAGGATTTATCGAATGGGTAAGTGGAATTAAAGTGTTGATGTAATAAGGACGTTCAAGGACATTTTTGGGAGATCACTTAAGCATAAAAGAACATAAGCTTATAAGGAAGGGCAAAATGGACTTTTTGGACTCATTAAGGGTAAAAATGGAAGAAGAACAAGTTTTCTTGCTTGTTAAGAAGAGAAAAACATGAATTGAATGGGGAGGAGAGTGAAAACAAAAATAGGAGAGAAGAAGAGAGGCTTCGGTGAAAGAAGAGAAATCAAGTTGTTAAGGTAAGTTGACCATCTTTCCTTCTTGCTTTATTAAGGAAATGGGTTGTGTTGAAGATGAAGGAGTTAGAGAGAAAAGAGGTTTGTGTTGGAAAAAGATGGATTAGGAGAACTTATTTGATTTTAGGGTTTCTAAACTAGGTCCTAGGTTTTCTAACCTAGATGGGGTATGGGTAGGTTAAATTTGAGTTAAATTTATGTTTGTTGAAATTTTGTGATTTTTTTGAAGTTTATAAACTTTGTTCAAATATTGTTTTGAATGGAACCTTGGTTGTTTTAGGAAACTAAGGGAATCCTACCTAAGAGTGAGGAGAAAGGCAAGTTTGACTTGGATTTTCGCAAGCTAATTAGGTGGGTAACATATTTATGGTTATAGTATAATTGGGCAAATTCTTGCCTATGTGTGTATGTTGAAATTGACTTGTTTGTAAATGTTAAAAAATGCATGATGAACTATGATTTTGTTATACCTCAAACAGGTCATGACTTTTGAATTAAGTGAAAAGAAGACAAAGCATAAAGTATGAGCATAAGAGAAACGAATATGTGCTTTTGTTGGGCGAGAGTGGAACCATTCTGTTCGTCACGTGCACGTTGACAAGAGCCTTCTCTCGGTTACCCGCTTGTGGCATATGAGCTTCGAAATTGGACTCATTCTATTCATGGGGTAAACTTCGGTTTCTCCATTCTGTCCTCATAGAATCCTCAAGCCATTTGTTGTGCATTGCATCTTTAACTTGTCAAATATGTTGCATTTGAGTGTTATGTGCTATGAGTGTTAAACTAAATTAAAGAATGCTTGAATTATTGAATATAAGTGTATATATATACATATGCTTGAATTTGTAGTCAATTGTCAATGACTATAAATATGCTAGTCATTGAGCTGTGTAGCTCACCCCACTATTTCCTCCTCAGGTGCAGAACGAGAAGAGAAGCAATCCTTGCAAGGCATCGGAAACTCCAAGATATTAGGAACTTTTGTAACTAGGTTAGTTTGATCACTTTTGGATAGCTACATAAGCATGTAAACATTGAGCATTCTGTATATGTTGTAATTTGTGTTAAGTCCTCGTTTATAATATTATTATGTAAATTAACGTCATGTATGAGTTTCTGTGGTTTTGGCAAATGAGTTTAGAACTGAAAAGTTTCCCTTATGTATGTGTATGTTTCTTTGGTAGTTGCACATTTCGAAAATCCAAGTCTCTCCTAGGTGTAGAAATTGTGTGCCGAATTCAGGAAAAAATTGGACTAATTTAGACTAAATTAGTCAAAGTTGCCTTATAGAAAGCTGTAGCTTATCTTTCTAACTTTCTATCGGTATATAGTATGAAATATTTGGGCTTATGAGTCAAAAGTTATGGTCTTTATAAGGGGAGACGTATCGTCTGTAAAGACGCTTCGTCTGTGATAACGTCATATCATCTGTGAAGATGTATCGTCTGTAAAGTTGTATCATCTGTAAAGACGCTTTGTTTGTGATGACGTCATTTCGTCTTAAGACTTTACATCATCTTAAGTTAACTTTGCTTCGTCTTAAGTTGACTCCATTCGTCTGTTTGATGGCATTCGTCTGCTTTTATGCATTCGTCTACTCCACATTCTTCTACTTTTCCGAATTTGTCTGCTTTTCTCATTCGTCTGCTCCATATTCGTCTGCTTTTCCGCATTCGTCTGCTTTTTCTCATTCGTTTGTTTTCCCGCATTTGTCTGCTCCGCATTCATCTGCTTTTCCGCATTCGTCTGCTTTCTGTTTCCTCTATAGTTGACCCTCCGCTTCTTCTGCACACTGTTCATCTTGAATCATCTGGTCAAATTTTTGACCCTCCAGATGATAGAATCAGTCATCAAGGTCTCCATGAAAGTTGTAGATCTTGAAGTCTTCTTTCGAACAGTATAAAGAATTGTATAATCCGACGTCTACAGAGAAAGTTATGCCTTTTGTCCCTAAACAAGTTCGATAGGGTTAAGAACAAGTATTGTTTCGGTTAAATGTCTCCGAATGTTGGGCTTCGGAAGCGGGGTCCAGCAATAACTCTATTTTTATATTGAAGTGTTTGTAAATCTCCAAAATTGAGATGACATAATGAAATTGTCACATCCAAGCTTGATAAGCTAATTTTACTATAAAAATTAACGATTAATGTTGTTGAGGTAGATAAGCAACATTAT
>JANZXV010000005.1:28175181-28187591 GCA_027576455.1 Erythroxylum roigii | reverse complement strand
GGGGAACGAAATTATAAATGGGGATGGGGGCGGGGATCGCATAATCCGCCCCAAACCCGCCCCATTGCCATTCCTACGCATAGGGAGAGAAAAGAGGTCGAGGAGGAAGAACGATTAAGTCGAGAGTGAGGAAAATGGGATCGGAACCAACACTCCCAAAATGGGCATCCAAGCCTTGCATTATGGGCATCGATGAAGCTGGTCGTGGTCCTGTTCTTGGTTTGCTCTTTTACACTACTCTCTCTCTCTCTCTCTCTCTCTCTCTATATATATATATATATATATATATCTTGACCCAATTCGTTATCTGTGTTCATTTAAACAAAAGTTCGATTATCTTTCCTTCTGGGCACTCTGAAAGTTTATTCATTTGGTGGGTCGGGAAATTGGTTTACGTCAGGGCCCATGGTGTACGGATGCTTGTACTGTGCCTGCTCTTATGCCGAGACTCTTTCTACCTTGAATTTTGCAGGTCTCACATTTTCATCTTATTGGGTTTTATATATTTTGCACAAATTTGTTAGACTTTAGCTCCTGAATCCATTTCAGTATTGTGAATGATCCTAAATTTACTGTCTGTTAACATACTTGAGTGAGCAAAAAGAATGTAGAAGAAGCATTCAAGTTGCAGGATTTGTCATCTTCATTTTTGTTGCAGTTGAATATTTAGTAAATTCATTCTGCCTGATACCTCATATAACGTTAAGTTAGGATTGTAAGATGGTGGATCTGAAGAGCCTACTTTCTTGGGAGATCTACTTCATGAGCCTAGTGAGGGAACATACTCGTCGGCGTTAAGATTACACTCTAACTTAAAACCTTAAGACATTAGGTTTATGAATCATTTCTATTTATATGCCCCTCACCAGTTACATCTCTTTCCAATGTGAGGTTCCCACTCACACTTGAAATCCCAACATAAGATACATTTCTGTCTTTCCGTATTTTCCCTCTTTATTAGACATTGGTTCTCTTCATGTGCAGGACATTGTGATGCTAGTGACTTGTTCAATGATTCTTTTCACTCGACCCTTCTTTAACAATCTGGTGGAATTTTAATGTGAAACGTTGAACTTAGATGCCTTTGTTTCGCATCTTTCAATCTGTTCCTTAAGCTTGTTACCTTTGAAAATTTCCAAAAGAAAAATTGAGGGCATGCATCTGTTAGACCAATTCCAATCCTCCTCCAAAGTGGAGGAAAAATGCCAAGATGGAGGAAAAACTGGCTCCAATCTAGGGCTTTTGTTCCTCCATCTTGGAGAGGAGCTACAGTGGCACACCAAATTTTGAGCTGGATTGGATCCTTTTTTCCTCCATTTTGAAGGAGGATTGGAGTTGGTCTTATTAGCTTTAGGGGTGGAATTTGCAACTTCATTCTAATCGTCAAGGAAAAGATGTGGTTCCCCAAAGTTTGGCCATGCATTCCAAAGATTGGATTAGATAATGGACCATGTGTTCTTCCGTAATGTGGTTCAGAAATAAGTAATGATTAAAAAGTTTGGGGTCTTATATGCATCACATGTTCAATTTCTGTTCTTCTGTCTGCAGATTCAAAGACATTAAAAGAAGAGAAAAGGGAGGAGTTATTTGAAATTTTAAAAGCTGATGAATCAATTGGATGGGCTGTGGATGTCATTGATCCAAGGGAGCTGTCTGCTAAAATGCTGAAGAAGTTAGTAGAATACATATTGTCTTTTTTCATAATCTAGTAAGTTTTTTCGTATGTATGATTCTCTTTATTTGCTCTTATCAGGATTAAGGTAAATTTAAATGAGATATCACACGAATCTGCCATTGGTCTTGTCAATAGAGTGCTAAACATGGGAGTACTTTTAACTGAGGTATAACTATTTCATCTTGCAAGAAAAGTTTCTTACGTATTACATGTTTGTGCTTCAGATATGGGAATTTCAATCTTGACGATGGATAGTGATACTTCATGCTTACTATGAACAAGGCCAAGATGGCCTTCCACGTTGAGATTTTAGTTATTCAACGAGGAATTACATATTCATGAAAAAACGAACTAGCTACCGGAAATGCAAATGGTTTTGAAATGCCTTCATATGATTAGTAAAATTATCTTATTGCATTAAGAAATATGGACGCATTATTTGAAGTTTCACATTGTTTATGGAAATTGGTAACTTTCTCCACATTTAACTTTGCATTTCTACGTAACAAAGCCACTGGAAATTATTGTCATGACTAAGCCGTAACTACCGTATTTAATATAAATCATCGTTAGGTGACTTGAAACATAACAAGGAATTGTTATGGATGTTAAACATGAATGCATGTTAAAATTGTTCAGGTTTATCTGGATACTGTGGGAGATGCTGAGAAGTATAGGGTAAAATTATCTGGAAGATTTCCTTCAATAAAATTTGTTGTTTCAAAGAAAGCTGACAGTCTTTATCCAGTTGTTAGTGGAGCAAGCATAGTCGCAAAGGTATGGACTTCAGCTTTTCCAAATGCCCTTCTGCATAACTAATAGTATTGAAAGTTTATTTTAATGTCGATAACTAATTCTGTTGGATTTTTATTTTGGTGGCATATATGCTATTATATTGATTTGAAGTTAAGAAGTTTTAATCTGGTAAACTGCTCTCAATCTGAGCCCTTCTACTCACCTTTGTATCATGAACCCATCTAAGCAGGTCACAAGAGACCGAGCCTTAAGAGAATGGGTGCATGATGAAACAGCTGAAGGCATGAAAAGAAACTTTGGTTCTGGATACCCGGGAGGTTAGAAGCGCTGAACTGATGTTGATCCTTTTTGGTCTTAACTTTGAACAATTCTGTTATATGTGAAATATGGTTGAATTTATGTGCTTAGATCCTGAAACTAAAGCCTGGCTGGAGCAGCACAAACACGCAGTTTTTGGTTTCCCATCTTTGGTTCGCTTCAGTTGGGGCACATGCAATTCTCATTTCAAGGACATAGTTGAAGTCTTGTGGTCAGTCCATGTACTTTTATTCAAAGCTGCAACTCTCGTGCCAGTTAAATGCATCTTGGGTACCTTTGTAGTGTGTAGTTGCTTATTTATGTCTGCTAAGTTTGTAGGCATGCTTATGCCACTATATCCAGCTAGCGGATATGCAAGTATATCTAAAAAGTTGAGCATTTTAGGATTGGTTATCTCATATGTTTATCATTTGTGGCATCAATATGGAACTTGATCTGAATTCTGTGAGATAAAGAGGCCCAATATGCATCACCTCCATGTTTAGGGAAATATTGTATGCACTTTTCTGCATATTTGGGCATCATTTTTGTTTATCATCCTTGAATCTGAGAGGAGTTCGTCGTGCATAGAACTATGGTACCCTTGTTATTGTGAGTGGATTGCTATTATCCACTCTTTACAAACTTAAATTGGCTCACTTCTAGGTAATTTGGAAGCTTCAGCTTATAAGCTGTTTTATAATCTCTTCACATTTAAAAGAGACGCCAGATGTTTCATTAGTTGATTGGGAAAGATGCATTTTATGTAGCAATTGCATGATCGTCACCCAGATATGGAACAGATTTCCGATGATCTTTTGAATGCATGCTATAAAATGTTATTTAAGCTTTGTGTTGTTTTCCTATGCATATGCTTCATGAGAGATGAAAGCTAATTATGTCCAGGTTGACTTGGTTATAATTTTTGGAGTCTCCTACCCCTGTAATTGTAGGGAGCCTGAGAAAATAGATGAAGATGGATGTGGCAGTGGCAGTGGCAAGCGGCAACTGAAATTGAGTAGTCTAGGCATTTCAACTTCCAAGAGGAAGATAGAAGAGATTGAATCAAGTGGCAAGGGACGGTGCAAATTTTTTCAGTCACGTAAACTTGAGCAACTTACTCATTTCTAGCTATGTATTGTTTCACACATCCCCTTTAATAGCACTGCTTTGTAGGTAGCTTGCTTAATCATCAGCTGCATTCCGTCGTAGGTAAGTGGCGCAATCCAAGATAATATATATATGCTACAAGTTTAACTTTGTCGATCTTTACACACAAAGCATACCTTGAAAGATGGCAGCTTACATAACAAGCACAACCCAAATATGTACAATCGCCAACAACTTAAAGTTGAGAATTAATAAATATTAGTGTGGATGCACAGTGAGAGAGGTCAAGGTGATCAAAACCATGGTGAGAAAGTATGTGAAGTTTTTGCTGCTGCTGGCGGCACCACGGTGGCTATGGTGGTGGTTATTATTTGCAGCACCTGCTATGATCACGGGAATAGCTGCATTACCTCCTGGCATGTTTTGGTTATTATTTCCGTTCTCAGTTGATCCACCATCACGGCTACCTTGGCCACCACCTCCACGTGCCAGTTTCATGTCTCCGTTGCATTCATTACCACAGTCAATATCATTGACATTAAGCTCCTTCCATGTACCTCCATAAATGGTCAAGGATATGCAAATGAATACGACCTTACGTTTCTTAGCATATTAAAATATATCAAGAAGGTAGATCAAGCACAAAAGTTACTGGTTGTTGTCAAACACTTCTACTGATCAAGGATGGTACAGATGCTTACAGAGACCCTCTGATTTTTAGAGAACAGACCATCATACGAAAACGACGTGAGAACGCTTCAACGAAACCTAATGATAATAGTTTTATGATATGATTGACATAAAATAATGAGAATCACAAAAACTTGAATGGTCTGATTTCACACTGCCGACTGATTCCTGGCTTGTCCAATCACTTATATTTGTTCCTTTTTCAAAAAGGTATCACCCGGCAGACCTTTCTGTTTAAAATACTAGATCTTTCACATTTAAGGTATCGAGATTGTCATACCAGTTCAATAAGACGACAGTGAAAGTCGTAACCATTAATTAATTTTTCAAAAGGTTGCTCATTTTATGCTAATACTTTAGCATAAGAGATTGAGAAGTATTAAAGGCATCTGATTCTCCACTTTCCCATTTTCTTCTTTATGCTGCTCTCTTCATCGTTTTTTATGGAAGAAATATAAGAACTCAAAAAAGTGCAAAACAAGTTATATGATCTCCAACTTTTGAGTTCATCTTCAAACAATTAGAAAATTGTTTATAATTATGAAAAGAAAAAGAAATTCAAACTTCCCTTGTTTTATAGCCAACCCGATTTCTCATCTTTTCAATATTTGATTGAATTTTACCACAAACAGTCTTTTTTAGCTCATGTGAGCAAGTTTCTCTGCGGGTCATTTTGCATGTTACCTGTTCACTCATATGAGATGAAGTTGTCAATAGTATCTTTACACAGGTTATCCCTTTCATGCCTATAACGCCCTATACCAAAAACTCTCACATGTTACAAGCGAAAAGTTAGTTATGTGATTTGTATCCTGAGATGGAATATGATTCACAGCTTGAAAGGGTTAAACAAAGGGAGATAAAGCCAAAGCCAAAAGGGGAAAAGAAGGATACCTGAGAGCAGGGATCTCTGGAGTGAAGAAGAAGAGGCAAAAAGATACAAGCAGTTGATGAAAACCAGGAACAACCCCAACTTTTTGCTTCCCATTTGTCTTTTCTCTTTGTAATGCATGAAACTTGAGCTTCTAGACCTTATTAACTGATTGCTCACTGCATCTTATAGCTTTGAACTGATCTAAGATGCCTATACATGGAATCCTTAAAGAAACCTTATCAGTTTGGTTAACTTTATGAGTCACGTAAAAGATTAAAAGTAGTCTCTTTAAATTTTTTAAGGCTGAGAATCTTTTGAACATGGTTTTGCATATCAGTGGGGTTGGCCCCGTGTAGCCTAGCGGTAGAAAAGGGGGAGGATTGTATAAGGTTGTGTGTTTAAGCCTGGGTTGTAAGGTGATGTAATCCCTTTGACGGTGGCCCATCTTTTAAAGCAGGTATCTCTGGTACTGTCTAGGATCAAATTCAAATTTACCTACCTATGAGTTTAAGTGGATAGCTCATAGGTAATTTACCTACCTATAAATTAGAGTGGATAGCTCATAAGTTTCAGAATAGTCGGGCAAAGCCCGAAACCCGAGTTATCCAAAAATAAATGTCAGTGGGGTTGGTGACTTGGTTCATCGGCTACAGAAAAAGGTTTACGAGACCTTTTTTTTCTTTTGATATGAAGGTAGTGGGGCTTAAGATCAATTATTGAGTGATAATTTGTCACTACTCACTAGCTAATTAACCATAATTTTCGATAACCATTTGCTTTACGAAATCGAATTCTAATTTCTCAAATCTTCAAGCTTTAATTCTTTCAGGTTGCTTTATAAATTAGAAACCCAAGAAAGCAAAATGATTCATGGCTTCAAAACTTCGTATGCTAATTAGGACAAAAGTTTTATTGATTCCAGAAAAAAGTGAGCCGATAACAAATAAGCACGTAGCTGCTCTGTTGCAGAAATTGATGTTACGCTTCAAAAAAAACCGAACTGGTTTTCTTCTAGCTGTCTTTGCTTCTACAATGGAGACTTGCATGCATTTATTAGTTGCTTCACTACTTCCCTCATTGTGGGTCTCTTCCCAGGCTCTCTTTCAGTGCATCTCAAAGCCACCAATAGCACATTACTGACTTGATATTTGACACTGGGATCCAAGAATTCCTGTGCCAGACCTGAATCAACAATCTCATTGATATCTTCTGCATTGTTCCATATACACCTAACCCACCCTACAATGTCAGTGCCCTCCTCAAATGACGGATCCAATGCCTTTCTTCTTGTCATCAGTTCAAGCAGCACAACACCGAATCCATATACATCAGACTCCTTGCTCTTTGTTTTCGTGAAAGCATTTTCTGTCAAAGCAACAACCATACTTTTAGTGTCAGATAACAGAATACATGAGACCTATTTGAGGAATGTGTGAAGAAAAAGTTACCTGGTGCAATATATCCAACTGTACCAACAACTGCGATGGATTGTGTCCAAGTAGAAGCATGATCCAAAAGCTTGGCAATACCAAAGTCAGAGATATGAGGCTCCATGTCAAAGTCTAAAAGAATGTTCTCTGGCTTTATATCTCGGTGCACTATGGGAGGATCACAATCATAATGGAGATATTCCAATCCATGAGCAGTTCCAATGGCTATTTTATAACGGACACTCCATTCTAGTGTTGGCGAAGGATTTGTTCCATGTAAAACATCATGAAGGCTTCCATTTGGCATGTACCTGTACAGGATTAAACCATAATCATTTTTCAACCAGAAGTCTTCTAAATTAGTAAGGTTTCGGTGCTTAATTTTTCCAATGGTTTGAATTTCTTTCATCATAGTCTTTTCTGCTCCTTTATGGCCAGTAAACACAATCTTCTTCACTGCAAACTGTTTGTCTGCACTCAAAGTAGCCCTATAAACTGTTCCGTGGGCTCCTCTTGCGATGACATATCTGCTGCTTAGGTTTTCAGTAGCTTCCATCACTTTGCTAAGTAAGCAAGCTGGTCCTCCTTGAGCAGCAATCTCAATATCCAGCTTGGCTGTTCTGTGTGACACATACACGTAAACCAGTACAAGAAGAACAAGAGAAATAACAAGTGATGCAAGGGCAACACTCACAATTTCCCCTTTAGTAAGGCCCTTCCCATGGCTTGATATATTTTCACATCGCCTGAAACTTTTGTTAGCAGTGCATGACATGCCACCTGATGGAAGACATTGGACACATAAGCGAGGATTGTGCAAGAATGATGACGGAGATGAGTCAAGTAAGGTCATAAGTGTTTCTGGTATTGGACCACTGAAAAGATTGTTTGAGATATTTATCTCAATCCAGACATGAGTTCCACCAAGAGCTGCTAATGTTCCTGTCAGATTGTTGTTAGATATATCAAGCCATTCTAAATAGTTCAAGTCTCCCATACTGGAAGGAATCTCACCACTCAATCCATTGTTGCTAAGGTTCAAACCATATCGCAGATTTCTCAGTGAACCAAGTGATGAAGGGATTTCACCTCCAAACAAATTTCCACCAATATCTAGCTCTGTAAGCTTTTCAAGCTCTGACAGAAAAGAAGGAATGCCGCCAGTAAAATGATTTTCACTTAAAATGAAAGTGGATAAAGATTTCCAGTTCATCAAAGCCAATGGCACAGAACCCTTCAATGAATTAAAACCCACATCAAACTTGTCCAGTTTCAAGCAAGTTGCCAATTGACCTGGAAGAGGGCCTACCAATTGGTTATGTGAAAGATTCAAGGTCACTAGCGCAACAAGATTGCCTAGTTCTGGAGGTATAACACCAGTAAGCTTGTTCATGGACAGATCAATAGAAGTGAGGTTGGTGCAGTCCCTGAGGCTTGGCGGAATCGGACCTGTGATATTATTTTTGCTGATGTCCATATGAGAAAGGTTTGAATTCATTGCAAAATCTGGAAGTGGCCCTGATAGCCTGTTCTCATTCAGGTTCAGTCGCCAGAGAGAAGAACACCTGCCTAGGTCAGGAGGAATGCTGCCTTGAAGTTCATTTCTGCCCAAATTCAGAACCCTCAATTGGTTACCAGAGCATAACTTCGGTGGAATTTCACCAGTGAACTTATTATTGGTGAAGTCAAGCTGCCATAAGCTGCTGTTAATACCTAAACTCTGGGGTATGACACCAGAAAACCGATTTTGATACAAGGAGATATTCTTTAGTTGCTTCAACTCAGTGATATCAAGAGGCAGTTCACCAGAAAGACTGTTATTATAGACAATAAGGTACTTAAGGTTAGGAATCTTCCAAATACTTATGGGAATCTCACCACTCAAATGATTGCTAAACAATTCAAGGTCCTCTAACATAATTAGTTCTCCTAGTTCGCTTGGAATATCTCCTTCGAGTTGGTTTGTATATAACAGTAACTGAGTCAAGGATTTGCAATTTCCAAGTTCTGGAGGAATCCTACCAGACAACTGATTTTCGGAGAGGTCAAGTTTAGAAAGCTTATCTAGGAGGCCAAAGGAAGATGGAATGGACCCTGTCAAGTTGCTATGGACAATAGCCAAAGTTGTTAAGCTACTACAGTTGCCCAAATCTGGCGGAATGCCCCCTCTAAAGCCATTGTATGACAAATCTAGGGTAGTCAAATTCTTGCAGTTTCCAAAACCTAAAGGAATACTACCCTCAAGGTTATTAGGACCTATGTACAAGTCAACAATACTTTCAAGATGTGTCAGAGTCTTGGGCAAAGAACCAACCAATTGGTTGTCCTCCAAATAGAGCCCTTGCAGTTTCCTACAGTTCCCAATGGACTCGGGAATGGTACCAGATAACTGGTTACCGTATAACCATAGCTGCAAAACGTTCGTCAAGTTACCAACATTGCTAGGAATTGAACCATTGAGATTGTTATCCTGCAAATAAACATTTTGTAAACCCGAAAGCTGAAACAATGAATCAGGTATTTCTCCAGACAGTGAATTGGAATACAGCCCCAAGTTAAACAAGTTCCGCAGATACTTGAAGCTCTGAGGTATTCCCCCAGTGAAGCTATTTATCGACAAGTCCAGGTACTCAAGTAGAGTGCAACTACCCAAGTCTGAAGGTATTTCTCCTGAAAAATCGTTGTAACTCAAATCTACCGTCTGCAAACGATTTAACCGACCAATTTCTGGTCCCAGCTGGCCAGAAATTGCATACCCGGAAAGGTTTAATCTGAGCACATGTTGGAAGCTAGAGTGACATCCAACGCCGACCCAGGAACATGGATTTGAGTGTGACGCATTCCAACTTGAAGATATAGGAGGCACAGAACTCCAGCGCCTCAAAAGCGAAAGAAGGGCCAACCCATCAGAGTTGAGACCAGACACAGCAGATAAACATGCGAAGGAGCAACATAACAGCAAGAAATGACACCGACCATATTTCATACTTGCGTCACTTTGTTGGGGCCCAAGGGAACGTAAAGAGAAGCTTGCGGAGTAGAGTCTGGAGCAAGGAAGCATTACGCAGCTATATTAGGACAACACAGATTTTCGACATTGGAGACACAGAAGCAGGTTGTGAGGTAAGTTGGCAGCTAGACAATTAACACTGTTTATAATATAAAACAGATGTGTATGAAACGAAATGAATGTCTTGACAATTTCAACGGGGCGTTTGGAACCTGACACGTTCATGCTTATGCTTGATAGTGACTAGACTTAGACCAGACCAGACTTCGTGTTGTTTAAGGAAAAAAACGAAGAAAAGCCAACTAGGTTTCAAACTATGGTTGTTTTTTTGGAAAACCAACAATGCCAATAAAATGGTTAAAGCTAAATATTGGGATGGGTCAAACTTAATATTGATAGAGCGTGTAATAACGCTACCTCCTCGGTTGCTATAGGTGGCATTCTTCGGAGTAGCTCTGGTAATTGGCTAGGAGGTTTTGCTCAGAATATAGGTCGATACTCTCTAGTTTTGACTGAACTCTGGAGCGTATATTAGAACCTTCAACTGGCTTGGGCACTTTTAAAGATCTCCTCTCTAATGCACCGAATCGATCCCTGTTGCTCAACCCATTAGTCCGGTGCATCAACCAACTACTCTTCCAAAATTGGGCTGTTTTTTCTCGGACACACTTACATAGAAAGAAATCGGTGTATTGATTGGCTCGCCTACTATGCTATTCCTTTGGGACTTGGTCTCATCACTTTTGATAGAGTTCTCTCTAAATGCGCCACTATCTTTCTAGAAAATATAACAAAGGTTTGCCTCCCTTAAAAGTTCCTGTAATTTTGTATCTGTTCCTTGTTAAAAAAAAATGGTTAAAGGTGCGAAGAAAGCTTCAACTTGAGGAGTGGGGATGTGAACAGGGAATTGTTTAGGTCTGAATTTGCTGGAGGGTCACTTTCATCAAATTACTAAAATATATAAGATATTTGCGTGTTTTAGTTGGGTATATAGCGACAACGAGTGGACTGGTCGTATTTCTTTAAGTTCCCTAAAGCAAAGGGCACGTTGCCAATCCCATACAAGTTGGGGGTTGTTACGCGTTCAAGTTTGTTCGATGCTTAATTATTTCCATAAGCTCTCATTGCGTGAATGTATTATCTTCCCCAATTAGCGCCACTATTTAATTAATCTTTCAATTCAACACTAACATATTAAATGAACTTATCTTTTCATTGTCAACTTGTAATTGAGCAGTCCATTACAGCATTGAGGTTTTCAACCATTGGTCCTTCCTAATAAAATACTTTCCCATCACCTATTTTGGACATTTTTAAATAAAATATCATAAACATATGTATACATGTGAACGAATTTTAACTAAACTGACCTTCCAATTTTATCTAAAGTTTAATTATATTGATAATTTGATTTATTAGTTAATTTTTGAGGCTTTGACTTTATTTTTAGATTAATTAGTTAAAAATTTAACGTCAAAAAACAACTAAAGACCATTAAATAAATATTACGTCTCATCATTGTTATTTTTAAAGTGTATGTCACCTTAAATATTTTTAAAAGATATATTTAAATTAATTTAAACTAAGAATAAATTTAAAAATAAATTCAAAAATTGAACGCATGATTAAAATTTTAAATATAATTGAAAGAGCAAGTTGAGTTTATCTTATACATAATTTTCTCATTTCATTTAGTTTCGAAAATATTTTTAATTTCCTACCATCTTGTTACCTTTTTTGTGTTAATCATTTTAAATTTTTCTGTAAATGAATAGGTTGATTAATCCTATTTTAGTGATATCATATTTGTTGATGTTTGAATTTATATTACAAAAAAATTAGTACTTAAACAAAAATGTTTAGCATGTGGGATCTTAAACATTAACAATTTAATTAATTAAGTGTATTTTAAATCAAATTTAAAGGAAGTGATATGTATAGTTATGATGATATAACCAAATACTTGTATTATAAATTTAAGAACTTAATTTTATCAAATTCTAAATTAAATTATAATTTTTAATTTTTAAAATGTGAAAAATTCTAATTATTAAAATTTGTTTAATCCTTAAAAATGTTCTCTCTTCACTATGGTTTGTCATTTCTTTTCACTATAAAGCACATTTTTTGCCTAAAATCTTTACTATTCTTCTTAATGAGTTTATGGTATCTAATATTGTCTAGAATTTATCATAAAATATTTTTTTGACTTGTTGTAATAAAATAAGAAGGAGACATTGTATAGAGAAAATGGAATATTTCGACTTGTTTTATTTTCTTAATATTAAAATACTACCACTTGCTTTGCTTTGACCTCTCTTCTTTGATAGTTGATCTCTTTTATATTTCGGAAATTTTGTTTCTTTTCTTGGAGACCAACCCACTAGAATTTTTTTAATAATTTCTTTTTTAGTGTAACTTGTTATAAAACCGAAACTAAAACTGAAGAGCATTTAGGAGAGAAAAATTCTTCTTATCAATTCATCCATTTATTCTCTTACATCAAACCTTCTATTTATAGTACATTTCAAACACCTAATACACATGTGACCATCTACCCCATATGTG
>JANZXV010000005.1:28123099-28138089 GCA_027576455.1 Erythroxylum roigii | reverse complement strand
TGATCATTTAACTTTCTGTATAAACAAATTCTATGGGTTCAAAATTCCAAAACTTATGTAACGATAATTTATAATTGTTCAAATTGAAATCAAATTTAATGACCAGATTTTCGGAAAATTGTCATTCAGCTAGACATTTACAGAGATTTAAAAGTGATTTCAGCGATTTAACAGCTTCCACCTTTGGATTAAGCAATCAAGAGCATATTTGATTAAGGGCTGAAATTACCGACGGAATGACAATACGATCAGTATAGATGTTTGGAATTTACCGACAGAACCGTCGGTATAGATGCTTGGAATTTTCCGACGGAACCGTCAGAATATATTTCTACTCTCTCCGACGGTCCGTCGGTAAATTCCTACAAACTATACCGACGGTTTTCCTATTCCATCGGTAATATATTACCGACCGTATTGTCTTACTGTCGGTAACAAATACCGACCGTGCCCGCACTGACATCATACTCCATCGTACTATTTTTTCGATAAATGGACTTACCGACGGAATCTATGAAGTTTCCGCCGGAAATTTCTGTCAGTAACTCTTGCTTTTCTTCTGGTGCATAAATTTTCTCGTAGAGTAGAGTGCTATGTAACTTTAATACAAAAGGTAGAGACTTTACGGGATTAGAGACTCCTGTCTTGTATTTTTGTCGGTGGACCAAATAGCATCCTCACCAAACGCCAACTTTTCCCGGCTCCACCCACCGCATGGCACATGCATTGCACTTTGCACTAGTCGAGGAGTTTAGTTCAAGTATTGGGAACTAACTATTGTTTCTTTAGGAATACGCTTTTGTTCAATAATGATATCCATTCACACCACTTCCTGACATTCATTCTAGCTTTAGTTAACTTTGGTAATTTAATAACCGAAAAAGCCAAAACGCTTTAGACACCAACCAATCCTCTTTCGCCTACTTGCCAAGCAAACTCCATTAGTTCATTTTCTTAAGTTTGACAACGAATTACTATGCACCTTTATAGCCAAATATTAGTGTCAACAACTTGCGTTTCTCTCGGATTCTTATTCTTACATACTCATCCTGTCAGTACTGCAAGTTCCCTGAAATACACTTGGCATATGGCCTTCATGGTGATATTTCTGTTTGTCTCTTTCCTCCATGCCCACGTCACCTTGGCTTCTGACCCTGACCCGCTCCGAGACTTCTGCATCCCTCACACAGATCGTCATGCTTCAGCCTACATTCCATGCAAGAACTCATCAGATATTACAGTAGAAGATTTTGTATTTTCCGGGATTAAATCCCCTGAAACTTTTGACAAGTCTGGATTGTCATCCATACCTGTCAATGCCAATGTCTTTCCAGGTTTAAACACTCTAGGAGTGTCCCTTGTACGTGCTGATTTTGATGTTGATGGGGTTAATGTGCCTCATTATCATCCCAGAGCTACTGAGGTTGTGTATGTATTGGAGGGAAAACTATACTCGGGATTTGTTGATACGCAGAACCGAATTTATGCCAAAGTTATTGAAAAAGGAGATGTCATGGTATTTCCAAGGGGTCTAGTGCACTTCCAAATGAATGTAGGGGACAAACGAGCCACTATTTTGGGAAGCTTTGATAGCCAAAATCCTGGGTTGCAGAGGATTCCTGTTGCTGTATTTGGTTCTGGAATAAAGGAAGGCCTCTTGGAGAAGGCTTTCGGATTGAGTACTAAGGAGATTTCCAAGTTGAGGAAAGAGTTTACTCCGAAGGAAGAATAGGGCCAGAAATTTTTGACGTATTAACCCCATCCGTTGAGGTTTTGCTTATCAACCTCTGAACTGAGTTGCAATGTAAACCTTCAAAAATCAAATGATAGCATATTTGTTCTGTAATCTTGATTGTCATGAGTGGGAACAATCTTAGGTTAATAAGGTGTAATGACTGAATCGAATCCAGTGATCTTGTTTCGTTATACTTCTCTGCTTTCTCCTTTAGTGATAATAGAGAAGAAATAGAATTGATATATGAATGCACTAATTTTTTGTATTTTGATGAATAGCTTTACACTGTATTTATACAAGTCTAGTGATATCTAAATTGTTGAGATAATATCAGATAAGATAAAGTAATAAATTCAAATGAGATACAAGATAAAATGAAATATAAGATAATGCAAATCATGCCGGTGAGATTGTAGAAGATCTGCACATGCTTATTAGCTCCTCTCAAGCGCACGGTAAGTTGTCACGAAGGATAGAGGAAGATAAAGCCTTGGTCATGATGTCTGCAATTTGCTCACAGGAAGATAGATGCTAAATAGTAGGCGCTTTGTTGGTAATCAAATCTCCGAAAAAGTGAATATCAATCTCAATGTGTTTTGTACGAGTGTGAGTGATGGGATTGGTAGAAAAAAACGTTACACCTAGATTATCACACCAAAGAGTGGGTGTGATGTGAGAGAAACCAATTTCACTAAGAAGAGACGTAATCCAACATATTTCAGTAGCAGCATTAGCTATACTGCGATATTCAACTTCAGTGCTAGATCTGGCAACAGTGGATTGCTTTTTTGCACTCCAAGAGATAAGATTTGGTCCTAGAAAAATACAGTAACCAGATGTGAATCGACAGTCATCAGGACACCCAGCCCAATTCGCATCATAGTAGGCTTGAATAGAGAGAGAGATTTGTCGGGTTAAATGGATACCAGAATTTGACGTGGATTGAAGATAACGAAGGATCCTTTTAACAGCAGTCCAGTGAATGTCGATAAGACAATGAAGAAATTGAGAGACTTTGTTTATTGCAAATTGAATATCAGAACGGGTAAGACAAAGATATTAGAGAGCACCAACAGTGCTTCAATATTAAGAAGGAACAGGGAGAGGGGTACCATGACTTTTGGGGAGAGGAAGAGTTGAGGTGATTGATGTGATAGCAGGTTTAGATTGGGCAAGGCCTGTGCAGAGAAGAAGATCTTTAGTGTGCTTAGTTTGGGTAAGAAGGAGTCCAGTGGGTGTGGTAGTTGCTTCTCTCCCAAGAAAGTAATGAAGGAGACCAAGATCTTTGATAGAGAATGTAGTGTTAAGGTCTTGAATAAGATTGGTGATGAAAGAGGACGAGGATCTGGTAATTAGGGTATCATCAATATAGACGAGGAGATATGTGATATGAAAAGTAGTGGAATGAACAAATAAGGATGTGTTAGATTTGGTGGGGGTGAATTTGAGATCAAATAGCTTTTGACTCAGGCAATAAAACCAGGCCCTTGGAGCCTGTTTGAGGCCATAGAGAGTTTTATGAAGATGACAAACATACGATGATTTGTGAGGGTCAATGAAGCCAGCAGTTGAGACATGAAAACCAGTTCATTTAAAGTGTCGTAAAGAAAGGCATTATGGACATCGAGTCGATGAACCGACCAATTTTTAGATAGAGCAATGGTAAGGATAAGGCGAATAGTGGTGGGTTTGACTACTAGGCTAAAGGTATCAATGTAGTTAATGCCAGGAGATTGATGATAGCCTTTGCCAACTAAACGAGCTTTATAGCGATTTAGGGACCCATCATAATTTCTTTTGGTACAGACATTTACATCCAACAATATTGTCATTAGGGGGAGGAGGGATAAAAGTCCAAGTGTAATTACGATATAGAGCTATGAACTCATCAAGCATGGCTTGATGCCAATGTGAAATTTTGTTTGCATGGGTCAAGGAGGATCAAGGGTATATGAGGTCTGTGTGCTTCTAGAATAGGTGACATAGTCAGAAAAGATTCAGGTAACACGAGTGTTATCACGTGTATGAGTGATCATATGGTGCTGAGGTGAAGGGGAAGGAGGCAATGGGTTTGATGTGGTGTTTAGGGAAGAGGAATAGGTTGGAGCAGGTAGTGGGAGCAAAATGGTAGAGGGAGAGGATATGGGAGAGATGGTAGGGTTGGAATTTGCATAAGGGAAAATAATTTCAAGAAATCGGACATGTCGTGAGATGTAAAGTTTAGAGGTGATAAGGTCAAAGCAACACTAACCTTTATATTGTAATGAATACCCTATAAAGACACATTTTGTGGACTTTGGAGTTAGTTTGTCTGTACGAGTTGCCCTAAGAAAAGGAAAATAAGAGCACCCAGAAACACCAAGGTGTGAAAGATTAGGTGGATCAAGAAACAGGATTTCATGAGGTGACTTGTGATTGAGGACAAGTGTAGGGAATAGATTAATAAGGTAGGTGGTTGTGGAGAAGGCCTCGAACCAAAAAGATTTAGGTAGAGAGACATGAAGGAGAAGAGTAAGCCCAGTTTCAATAATATGGCGAATTTTACGCTTAGCAAGTCTATTTTTTGTGAGGTATAAGGGCACGAAATGCGGTAAGATATGTCATGGGAGGCGAGGTAAGCGGCGAAAGAACCTTTGATGAGTTTATAAGCTCCATTGCATTGAAAATTTTTAATTGTGGTAGAGTTCAACATTAGTTTTGAAGAGTTGAAATTGATAAAGTGCTTGATTTTTGTGGGTTAAAGGAAAAAGCCAGGTATAATGACTAAAGTCATCAATAAAAATAATAAAGTAACGATAGCTAAAAAATAAAGGAGATGGTGACGGGCCCCAAATATCACGGTGAATAATTTGTAATGGCATAGTAGAAACACGAGATGATAAAGTAAAGGGAAGACGTATACTTTTTCCTAATAAACATAATGTGCAATTATTCAGTGCATATGATAACAATTTGAAGGGAAGAGATAATCTAGAGAGTATGGCTGAACAAGGATGACATAAACGTTGATGCCATAGGTTGAGTTGAGTGGAAGTAGCATGGAGGGCAACAGGATTTCTGAAGTGGAGTGGGACCTTCATAGGATAGAGATTATTATGGATGGATCCCGCAAATAGAGGTATCTTGGTACTGAGATCCTTCACAATGTAACCAAATGGGTTAAACTCAATAAGAAAAGAGTTATCTTTAACAAACTTAGCTACAGAAAGTAAATTGGAAATAAGATTAGGGACAATTAAAATATTATTGAGACGAAGAGGACGAGTTGGTGTAGATAAGGTGACATTACCAGTGGAGGATATAGGAAGAGTTTATCCATTACCGACAATCACTTGATTTGGACTATTCTAAGGAGTTTCAGATTTGACAAGGTAAGGATCGAGTGTCATGTGATTGGTTGCTCCAGTATCCAAAAGCCATTCAGTAATAGGACTGGAAGTAAGTGTATGAGGTCTGAAGGATTGTGGATGTTTAAGGCAGTAAAAGCAGAGGAAAGGTTGTTTGGATGTGGTGAGGAATTTGTGGGACAATTTAGAGATGCAGAGTAACGGAATTAACAATGAGCGACAATGCGACCCCATTTCTAGCAAATTTGGGAACGAGTGGATTTGTTGTGAGTAGTGGACCATTGAAAATAATGTGATTGGGTTGGGCATTGATGAAAAAAATGATTTTGATGCTGTTGGGTTGGGTCTTGAGACTGGTGGGCTTGGAAGTGAGGAGAAGAGTAAGTGGTCCTCGGATTGAGCCCCTCTGTATTGACATGAGAGAGTCCATGTGGGTTTGATGAAGAGGAACCTTGGAAATTAGGGTTGAAACCCGTGCCTCCCCTGCCATGTCGCCCTCAAGTGTCATCGCGTCCACTGGAGAAGGAAGACCTATGACTTGCGTAGGAGACAACAAACGCTGAGTCGGAGGGAGGAGAAGAGTGAAAGAGAGTAACCTTTGTTCATGAATGAGGAATTTCGCTCTGAGCTTGCCAGAGGAGACTGGAGATTCTCGATGTTTGATGGCTGTGATAAAGGACTCATATTCCGATGATAGTCCATTCAAGGTGAGAAGCACTAGGTCTTCATCAGAAATTTTGTCACCGATGGCGGCAAGCTCGTGAGTGGTGGCTGAGACTGTAACAAGAAAGTCAGTGATAGAATTCGGTCCTTTCTTCAGTGTGTGGAGTTGGCACCGAAGTAGAGATCGCTGTGAGTTTGATTGTTGCATGAAGTGACTTTCCAGACCAACCCAAAGATCCGCGTTGTGACACAACCGATTGCAAGCCTTGTAATGGAGCTAGTCAGAGAAGCAGTAAGGAAGCAGTATACCAGTCTGCCAAACTTTTGCCATTTGGGAAAGTCTGACGAGTCTTCATCCGGTGGTGTTATGGAACCATCAATGTATCCAACAAGATCAGAAGTGGTGAGGACGACATGAACTTGATTTTGCCAAATGAGGTAATTTGTTGCATTCAATTGTGTAGTGAGGAAATTTGTGATCTGATTGAATAGTAAAGTAGGAGAATTGAGGTTTGCCATTTAAGATGTATGTTGGGTTTTGCAAATTTTGTTTTAGGTGTATAGGAGAGACAATGTTATTGTAAGTTTTGGGTTGTGGTAAGTTGATAGGCAGGACAGGTGTTTGATGAAAGTATTGGCTGCAGTTTGCGAATGCAAATTGTGTGGGTTTGGTGAGATGATTATTGTATCAGCTCAGATATCATGATAATAGAGAAGATATAGAATTGATATGTGAATGTCCTGTTTTCTTGTATTTACACTATAGTTATACAAGTCTTGTGATATCGAAGTTGTTGAAATAATATCAGATAAAATACATAAATAAATTCAAATGAGATACAAGATAAAATGAAATACAAGATAATGCAAATCATGCTAGTGAGATTGTAGAAGTTCTGCACATGTTTACTATTTAGTTTAACTGGTTATTTGCTGCTAGGAAGCAGACATTTTATATTGGAAACAGCATAGTCCTACGATACATAACTCATTCTTCAGATAACAGGACTGCAACAAGAACTTAGCAGTGCTAATGGAAAACTCTCCTTTTTCTTGTTTATTGTTTCCTCTGGCCTGGGGAAGTGGTGGAGGATGAGACCCTAACCTCCTCTTCCATTGAAACTATTAGGCCCGATGATCAACTAAATGAGTTCGTGCCGAATTTTCATTTCCTAAATGGAATATTTACAGCTAATGCTTCCAAGTGAAGTTTTAAGACGTGGTTATTTGTGTTCATATGCCCTTCCCCTTGGCTGTTTCCCGGTACATGTCCATAGTACACTCTCAGCTTTTCATACGAAAAGCTAATGATGAAATGGCATTAAAAAGTGGCACGCATTACAAACACCATCATGATATCATTCATTGCACATCAATATGTTACATACAGCATCAGAAAAGCAACAGCTTGATTCATTATGAAACTTCTTAGATGGTCAATCTGAGTCTGGCTCAAAGGAGTGAGCTTAACATTTCATTCCATGAGTCGGGTACCCCAGGGAGGCACCAGTGGCTACAGTCCGAAGAAAAGTCTCTTGGGTGCTGCCTTTCCTCTTGGCCTACAGCCCTTTTGTACACAGAAGGATGGCCATCTCTTCGTAAAGCTGACATTGTTGTAATATCTTGCATGTATACCGGAAAACTCATTTTTCTTAACACATCCTTCAAGACAACCAACGGCTCCGGAACATGTTGGTGACTGAAAAATGCTAAAGGTTCCCTCTGATTATAGCATTTCCAACCATTTTCCCTGAAATAGAAAAGGAGTCATTGGTAGTTTAAATAACCACCGACAAGTCCATGCATAATGTGCAAGGTACCAACCAACCTGTTGTGCCTTGGCGACATGCTTCGGAATATCACTCTATTCTTGTGAGGATCCAGATTCAAGTCAATCCATTTGGCCCATGTTGTGAGTCCCTTCTCATAAGCAACCATTGGATTCATGTTTTTGATGATATAATTTCCCTCCATGTAGTAGTCCCACCTACAATTCGGTTAATTACATCTAATAAATAGAGTTCATCATACTATGTAAAATGGGTTGTTGAACAAGTAATTTTCGAATCCATTTCTCAGCATGTCACGCCCTGAATCCTACTTCGGAATGCATTTCTAATCATGTCACACCTGAATCGTACTACAGGTCTCAATCAACTTTGTAATTAATCTCCATCCATCAAGCTAATACATGCACATTTTTGAACTATAATCTGATAAATAAGAGTCTTGAAAGGAAGAAGAAAATGTTTTAAGCTCGAAAGAGTCAAGTACGTCTTACGAAGTCCAATTTTCGGAGTGAGTCCACCAGTGAGCTGAGTCAAACACAAGAACATCAACGTTTCTCCAGTATCTAGCATTCTCTTCAATCTTGTCCAGATGTAAGAATCTCTTGTTTCCAGGTCCTTTTGTCAACTCCACAAGCAGTGGTGCCCAAGTAAACTCAACAGTTGTTTCGAAGTCCTACCCATTCAAGATTAAACAAAGTTACTGCAGCTAGAATTCCCGTAAGAGATAAAGCTCTAAGAACCTAAAAATAGGTGAGTTATTTTTGTCCAGCAGATCTTACCATGGCATGAAAGGCCATAGAAGGCCCATTGTAAGTCACCATCTTATGCCCAGTTGGGATAACTCCTTGTACCAAGCAGACAAGAGATTCCCACTGATTCCTCATTATAGAATCACCCACAAGCATGATTCTTTTTCTTCTCATTCTTCCAAGAAATTTCAGTGCATCAAACCTGTTTGAAGAATTAACATAGCAACCAATTACGCGAATGAAAAATTCCTAAAGTAAAAGCAAGCACTTTCCGCTTGAAATTGGAGGAATCCATATATTTCCTACAATGGACACCAACTCTGGGTGGGTCCCTTTAGCCACAGTTTATAGCCAAAAATAATGTTTAAGCATGTAACTTGAAGCTCGTGAAAGCCTTCAGGATGATGCAGTTACTAAAACAAGTTCACAGCCAGAAAATTTCTGAAGCAAAACAGAGAACTCCAGTTAAGAATACCTTGGAATTGAGCAACCGTGTGGCTGCCATCTCCACTTTTCATAGTCAGAATCGGGTCTGCCATTTCTCTGACAAGTTACTGCAGTGCTAAGATAAGGGCAATTGGAGTCATAGAGAGGGTAGGACTGATCATAAACCCATTTGCCTGAAGTGAGGTCACAGGTCTTGGACGAATCATGCCTGGTTTGAACCATATCAATTTCACCATCTTCCTCATTAAGCCACCACAAATCATTATCCAGGCCGAACTGCAACGATCTGGCATGCAAGAAAAACAAAGGGATAGTAAAGGAGAAGAAGAGAAAGCTGAAAAATGGAAATTTGAGAACAGCCATTGAGAGTGAAGTGGAAGTAGGAAATGGGAAGTGCATGGCCTAATAATATGCTTTTGACAAGCTGTGCGTTTCATTCCATCAAAAGGCGTGAGTTACGGAGGAGTGGACCGCATTGGACATTGTCACTCGCTCCTTTAACTACTGCTTTAATACTATGTCGGGCTATGGCTATGTATATATTCTCTTTAAATTCTTCACTGCTTTCTGTATTACAAAGTTTCTATCAAGTAGCTTCGGATAGGTTTTGAAAAGGTTGGTCCCACTCTGCGAAGAGATGCTGGCGTGACTGGAGGAAATCATAGGCCGCGGAAGCACATAATAGTTCAATCTCAGGTGGTGGTGGTGGGTGATCGCAGTAGGATGGGCACAGGCCATGGTTGCCCACCATTGTCAGAGTCTCCTCGGCTAAGTCAAAAGGTGTTACCTAACCTAAGGTTTCTTTTAATCATTATTTGTAATGATAGTAAACGTAATTAAAGGCTGATTAATGAGGACAGTGAAATTAAAGTTACTAAGCCTGTGGGTCAAAGTTCAGTCTTTCCCCTTTTCAAAAGAAAAGGGGCAAGGCACAAAGAGCATATGCCTTATTTGCACCCGGAATAAATCAATACACCAACTATACTTTGAAGGAGAGTCTTAAATAAGAACCATTTTTCATAATTATTTTGAAACTTTATTATTGATTGTTAAAGTATTTGTAATTTGGTCTGCATGCAAACTTTTGTTAACAGAAAAGTTACATACATATATATTTTACATAAGAAAAAAAATAAAAATTGCATATAAATACTATTTTATGGGGTAAAGGTTGTTCGTTCCTTTGATGGTACCGCTATTTTTTCATTCGGTACCAGCCGGTATCTAAAATATCGGCCACATACCGACCGGTACCATAAATTTGAAAAATGCTAGGGACCTATTTGCAATTTTTGGAAATTTAAATCTAAAACGAACCCTCCCCCACCCCCCGGATCTCTGCAGTGTCTCTCGAGTTCTGTACCTTCCTTCTCATTTTTTCGCTCTCTCACCGACTCTTTCTTTCACCCACCACCGCTGTTATCTCTCTCTCATTCTTCTTTTCATCTTCAACAATACTGGTCCCTCTCCGGTGGTGCTGCTCCTTCCCTTATCCTCCCCGATCCACAATAGCATTAGAGGACAGAGATCCTTGGCTCCTCCACGCGAAAACCCCCAACATCCCCACCGTCTTCAACCCTCCTTCACGAGGACCACCACATTACGTCATTGCCACCACTGAACGTCTGAATGAGGAGAGAAGGCCACTGCTCGCCCAGATCTACACCCGAAGCTGTGACCCGTCAACCAACCCGAAGACCCAACCCAAAACCCGAAGTTTGTGAATTGATTTTTGGGTATGTTTTTTGAGTTTTCAAAATTTTTCTTGCTTAATTGCATTTTTTGTTATGAATCGATTGGAACTTAGATGTTGAAAGTTTGAATCTAATTTTGCGATTCGATTGGATCTTGGATTTGTGAATTGGTTGGAACTTGGTTTTGTAATTTGTGATTCGCGTGTATCTAGGTTGGATATTGGAGTTGAAATGTTGAATGATTCACGGTTTTGTCATTTGTGATTTGAATGTTGGAGTTGAATTGAATGAGTCACGATGTTGTCTTGGTTTTGTAATTTGTGTGGGTTGGATTGAATATTGGAGTTGAATTATTGTTTGGTTGATTTCTGGTTTGGCTATGAAGATTAGTTTAAGTTTATCCAATTAAGAGAAATTTATGATAAGTTTTTGGATGAATGAAATGCATGGCTAGATATGAATATGTGGTGATGTTGATGAATTGAAAGTTTGTAAGTTGAAAGTTGAAACAACTTAAATTAAAATTTTCAACCGAGAATACTAAAGTTGTAACTTGCAAAGACTTAAATTATTAATTGACACATTCTTTAAATTTGTGAAATGATATTTTATTTTTAGTATTTGGGTATTGACTTTAGGTAAATAATTAGTTGAGTATAAAATTATACAATTGTAAATTAATAATAATTCGGTTGTAGTTAATGATAATATTTGGGTATTAGTTTTGGGTAAATTATTAATTGAATATAAAATATGTTGAATTATTTGGTAATATATATATGTGGGGTATCATAAATATTTATAATAGATAATGGGTCAAAGTAGTGATGTAATAAATGTATCCTAAAAAGAACTTTTTTTTTCAATTGTGAACATGTTGTAGGTTCCAATCATTTATACTTAGACTTATTAATGTCAATTAAAAATCATAAAAGCAACTTATATATCTAAACCAAATATAGAATGATGTATATAATATTATGGTAAAAGCATAAGAGGTTGAATAATTTGGATTTTGTTCGTTACAATTTCAAGTTTCGGGAAAGGTATGTTATTATCATTATTAATTTCGATATAATTTCTTATATTTTCTAATAATTAAATTTTAACGTTTACTAGGAGTCTTAATAGCACGAGTAGTTCAACTGATCTAATTTCCATTGATAATAATGATCTTTTGGTGGATTGGATTTCTGAAAAACTAAATTTGGTTGATGTCAATGACTTGGGAGATAATATTAGATGAAAAAGCATTGACATGTCATTTGGTGCATTAAATTTGAATGATAATGATAAGAAAACTCCTCTCAATGATGAGGATTTTGTATCAAATGATAATTGAGCTCAGTGCAGTTATAGCAGGTATCCTCCCATTGACGATTGAATTTCATTCTAGGTTTTTGTTTTTCTTCTTCTTTTAATTTTACTTATATTTGATATTTATGTTAAATTCTATATATGTATTGTAATTGTAAATGTTTTTGTTTCAGGCTTAACTTCTACTTGATTGTTTCCTCGTTATTAACTCTTGTTGTAAATTGTAATAATTAAGGATATTTATTATTCTTTTATTGGATGTTTTGATGTAATTATTATTTATTAAAATGATGAAATTATGTTATTGTAATATTTTAAATACTTTGTATTATTCTTAATTTTATATTTGTATGATGATGATTGTCTTTTTTCATATTAATTGTGGTTCTTATTTATATGTGAAATATTTACAAATTATTGTTATTTCATATTAATTGTGATTATTATTTATTATTATGATTTTTGGAAACATGATTGATGTTAACTTGTAAAGTATACAGTACAACTATACAATATACCAATGGACTATTTTACAAAATTTAAAAAATTTCAGGAACTTTTTTATAAATTTAAAAAATTACTTGAAATGGTACCCGGTATTGACCGGTACCACTACGCGTTTGTTCCGTACCAGAAACTAATCTGGTACCGTCTGGTATAGTATTCGCAACTTTGGATAAAGGTACCGAAAATTAGTATAAACTTTATCTTTTAATATTTCAATACCTAAATTCTAATTTTATATTATTATATTAGTTCTCTTAATTTCAAAACGAATAATTTAGTTAACTTTTTGAGCATGTGATTTTAATTGAAAAAAAGAAAAGAGTAACATTATCTCTTGTTTCTCACTTTAACCCTAAATTCACCGTCTTCTCTTCTACGTCAAATTCACCATCCTCTTTGGTACATCCACCAAAAAAGAAACCTTTATCCGACTATTTTCCTACTTTCTTAATCCAACCCGACACCAACCATTGCCCATCCTAGAAATCAATTATAATATTAGTAATGGCATTGAGTCGCGTTGAAAAATTTTATGTAAGAGCTTAAGCCTAATTTGAAGTTTGGATAAGTCCAAGATACATAACTAAAGTCTGATTGGACTTTAAGTGGTCCGAATTCCACTCAAACTTCAAGGCAAAGACTCGCGAATCGAACTTGATTAGGTTTAAATGGTCTAAAGTCTAATTAGAATCAAACTCAGCTCGAGATGAGATTTTAGTTTTTCATAACTAATTAATTAATAACTATATAGAGAAAGAATTACGTATAAAGTAAAAAATATAGGGTTTGATGCAAGTTTATTCCTATTGATTATAAAGCTATCATCTAGTTTTCGTGACTTCCAAATTATCCAACAAACCATACTTGTCAACATTTTATAAAATGTATCCACTAGTATGGATTAATTGAGTAACTTTTCCCTATTCAACCAAATTCATACCCTAAAAAAATTGGTTTATGACTTCAATAAGTATCCTTATTTTTTCTCTTTGAAATAACTTGTTTAGAAGTTATGAACTTCTTCCTTTAAAGGCTTTGACATGGATAGTTTATTAAATTAGTAGTTAAGGTTTTGACAATTCTAAGGGATGCTTACGGGATATAGGTATGCTCTTTGCTTTTCTCTAAGACGCTCATTTTCTTTCTTCCTTCGTCGCAAATTGACTCATAGCTTCTTTTTTCTCCTTAAACACAAACTAATCACTCTCAAACTTAGAATTAAAAGTTTTGATATCCCTTTTCTTCTTGTTTCCTTTCATAATTTTTCTCTTTTACTTATTCAATAGTTTTGAAAATTGGAATCAAGAGTTCTAAAACTCCTTTTCTATCGGTTTCCTTTAACAAGTTTTCTCTTTTACTTATTATCAAGGATCTTTTTTTTTTCCTCTTTGAAATAACTTATTCAGTAGTTATGAGCTTTTTCTTTTAAAGGCTTTGATATGGACATTCTATTGAATTAGTATTTAAGTTTTGAAAGTTTTATGCTTATAATGACATAGGTATGCTCTTAGCTTTTCTCCGAGATGCTCATTTTCTTTCTTCCTTCATTGTAAATTATCTAATAGCCTCTTTTTTGTCCCTAAACACCAACTAATCACTCTCAAACTTGGAATTAAAAGTTTTGAAATTCCTTTTCTTCCAATTTCCTTTAGTAATTTTGCTCTTTTACTTATTCAATAGTTTTGAAACTTGGAATCAAGAGTTCTGAAACTCCTTTTCTACCGGTTTCCTTTGCCAAGTTTTCTCTTTCACTTATTATCAAGGATCCTTATTTTCCCTCTTTGAAATAAATTATTCAATAGTTATCAACTTCTTCTTTTAAAGGCTTTGATATGGACATTATATTGAATTAGTAGTTAAGTTTTGAAAGTTTTAAGGCATGCTTACAATGACATAGGTATGCTCTTTGCTTTTCTCCAAGATACTCATATTCTTTCTTGCTTTATAAAAAATTGTCTAATAGCCTTCCCCCCCTAAACATCAACTCATCAGTATCCAACATAGAATAAGGAGTTTTGAAACTCCTTTTCTTCTAGTTTCCTTTAGCAAGTTTTCTCTTTTACTTATTTAGTAGTTCTGAAACTTATAATCAAGAGTTTTGAAAGTCTTTTTCTACCAATTTCCTTTAAACCCTTTGACGTGTATAGTCTGTTGAATTAGTAGTTAAGGTTTTGAAACTTTTAAGGCATGCTTACGATGACATAGGTACGTTTTTTTTCCCTCCAAGATGCTCGTTTTCTTTCTTCCTTCCTTCCAAATTGTCCAATAGCCTCTTTTTTCTCCCAAAACACCAAGTAATCACTCTCAAACATGGAATGAAGAGTTCTGAAACTCCTCTTCTTCTAGTTTCCTTTACCAAGTTTTCTCTTTTACTTATGAAGTCGTTCTGAAACTTAGAATCAAGATTTCTAAAACTCCTTTTCTGTCAATTTCCTTTAGCAAGTTTTCTATTTTACTTATTTACAAGGATCCTTATTTTCCCTCTTTGAAATAACTTATTTAGTAGTTATGAACTTCTTCTTTTAAAGGCTTTAACATGGATGATCTATTGATTAAGTAGTTAAGGTTTTGAAATTTTTAAGGCATGTTTACGATGACATAGGTTGTAATACCCCATTCCTAATTGACATAGGCACGTGTGTCCATCGGGTACACGTGTACATTCCTGTTAGAAATGACATGTTAATTATCTTACCTTCACTGTACATAACATGGCATCATACACTAAACCATCAATCACA
>JANZXV010000005.1:28103549-28120821 GCA_027576455.1 Erythroxylum roigii | reverse complement strand
AGAAACAATGGCATTACAACTCAGTGGGAGGGGTTGTAAATCTGGGGCAGGAGGGGGAGGATCTTCCTCCCGTTCTCGAATGCGCACTTTTTTGGCCGCATGGCCATCGAAAGTTGCCGTGGTTTTCAGTTCGGACCACTTCACTTTGGAGTTTAGAGTTTCAGACGTGATCCTTACGTTTCTTTCCTTTCTTTAGTTTTGCATTGAAGATGTTACACATGTTTTGAGAACGTTTATCTTCACTCAGCCTTTAATTTCTGATAACAATTTGAAAAAAAAAGAAGATTTAGAACCATTTATGCTATCATTTTAATATTTATTATCAATTAGTACTAAAATCTCTCTCTCTCCTTGAAGTTTTTTTTATTTGAAAGATGGTAAATATGAACGGATTCATATTATTTTTGTAAATTGAATTAATAAAAAAATTACTTTACGTAATATTTAATGATATTTATAGACTTTTTATTATTTACAAATTATATTTGAGATCGAGTTGTTAGACAAATAATTATGAAAAAAGGGTATACAATCCCAAACAATTATGATCTATTTGACATTTGTTACATCAATTTTTTAGATTATACTATCAAAAGTATGAATCCTTATAAAAGTTATAATCTAACTTTTTGAGAAATTATATAGGCCATAATTAGTCACAATTTTAAAATATTTGCAAGGAATCATAATTTATATGTTCAATTTCTTCATTATTAAATTATAATAATTTTAATATTATGAATAAATTTATTGGATAATATTAATTTTTTGAGTACACAAATTATATAAGATTTATACATTGTGTAGAAACTAAATGACTACTATATATTGAAGTGGAACGTAAAAACAATGAGAATCTTTTGACTAAACTTCTTCTAAGTAGGATCATTATAATATAAAAGTTGTCAAACATAATTAATTATTTTAAAATATATTTTAACTTTTTCATTATATTATTTATAGTTATAATTTAAAATCAAATTAGATTGTTATATAAAGTATAAAAGTTTTTATAATTCTTAACATTAGTTATTTATTAACAATTCGTTAAATTTATAACTTGTATAACTTTCTAATTTTAATATTTAATTATGTTGTTTAATCTATCTTAATAATTTGTTAATTACACACATAACTCTAAGCCTTTGTTTGGATCCTTATTTGCACAAGGGAAAGGAAATGAAATATTGAGGGGAAAAGAAGGGAAAAGAATAGAAGAGAAATAGAATTTCCTTTCCCCTGTTTGTTTTCCTAATTTATCAAAGGAGAGAATTGAAACTTATATTGGACAAAAGAATTTTTTAAGACCTTTATGCCTTTGATTATAGAACTTGTTTACCATTTCTTGACTTTTCTATTACTTTTCTATTATTTGAGAAGCATACAATATAAACTAATCCATAAGTTTATTTATCTCTACTTGACACTATAGGAGTTGGAAACCAGGTTATGACTTATGAAAAAGACCGACCTGTTGTTACAAGTCCCCCATCAAGAAATCTCTACACATCACACAACTTGAAGATAAAAAGGTTATTATCTTAAATCAAAAATTCCATTAGTTGTTCAACATCCTTTTAAACTTAATTCTCCCATGCATTTAAAGGAGGGAAATTTAGCCTCTTATTTGAAAAAAAAAGTCAATCAAAGAATAGTTGCATTCGAATGCTCCATCCTTTGTTATCAAAATCCAACAAGCCTCCCTCAACGCCAACTGCGTAAGTTTAAAAGTAATTGTATATATTTTGGAATATTAAGTAAATTAGGTTCAACAGTGATGAACACCTACGTAGAAGTTCAAGATCCAAAGGTGTTGGGACCACATAATGACAAACAGAAAACATTTGATTATGTATATAATAAGGACAATCACGTATTCAAGGTGGTGGGACCATATGCAAAAAACAGAAAACATTTGATTATGCATATAATAAGGACAATCTCTACACGTATTCAAGGTGGTGGGACCATATGCAGAAAACAGAAAACCCATTTGATTATGCGTATAATAATGACAAACAGAAAACCCATTTGTGCATAAGAAAAGCAGAAGAAAGGCTTGAGACTTACCTCTTTGGCGGGAGCTACGTAGAAGAAAAGCAGAAGAAAGGCAGGTCGAAGCTGTGCAGAAGAAAAAGGCAGGAGCTGTGATATGCGTGGGAACTGGTTGTGTCCTTTTTGTTAAATAAGGATATAATAGTAATTTACTTATATTCGGCTTGTCTTATCCTGAATTTCCCCTCCTTTCCCACCAATTTGGTGGAAAAATTCATTTGGTCTAAATTTCTCTCCTATTCTTCTCTATTCTCTTACTTTCTTTTTGCTTAATTTTATCCAAACAATGGAAAGGAAGAGAAATATATTTCCCTTCCTTTCTTTTCCCTTGCTTTCCTTCCATCCAAACAAAGGCTTAAGCAAGGAGACTATGGAAGTGTCGTGATAATTACGATACATCAAAAAATGCCACAATAGTACTGGTGTTAACTTGAATACAAGGGATAATCCTTGTTATTAGGTCTTCCTTGAAAAGTATTCCAAGCAAATCCTGAAGCCTAAAGTTTGGATTTCGACGAGGCCTATTGTGTAGTCTTAGGGATGATGAAAGATCTTATCCCATAGAAGGATGGTTATGAAGTGAATCAATGTCCTTCCGCCTATTCTACAATTTTTGGTATATAAGTAGTTTTATGGAAGAGATTGAAAGGTGAAAATGGTGAAGAAGACGATGATAACGGATTTCATGGCTATTACGAGAAAGTTGCAACGATTTTATTTTAGATTTAAGATTAGGATTATGATTACGAGATTTTAATGCTATTTAAAAAATAAATATTACTATATATTACGTTAATATTAATATAATATATAATAACAATATTTAATTATATCTACAATTTTGTTTATTCTTTTTTATAAATACTAAAAGTCATTTAAATGCTTTAATTAACTTAAATCAGGTGTTAACACCTACATTGTGCACTTGTTTATTTGCGTATCCTATATTTATATGTATTGGCAGTTAAGCTGACGAAGAGGCCAGTGAAATGGATATTTTGTCACTCACTTCCACCGTCACACTATTCCCCCTCTCGACCACTTCAAACAACCACCGCACGGCTGGCTCTCCTTCTCCCACCGCGGGCACCAGCACCAGCGCCACTTCCGTCTCCTTCTCGCTCAAGTCACCACCACCAATTCCTCCGCCGGAGCCTCTCAATCCCATAGACTCCTCTCTCCGTCGCCCCAATAATTCCCTCAAGCCCACTAGTCCTGGTCCTAACGCCCCTAAACTATCCAAAAACCCTCTCAAACCCCTCCTCGCTCCGAACATCACCTCCTCTACTCTCTCCACCAAACTCAGGCTCTCCAGCAAACTCTCTCCACCCCTTCCTCCTCCGCAGCTGCTGCGTCCTCCATGCCCTGCGGAAACCCAGGCCTTGAAAGACAACCCAGTAGAACATGATCAAGAAAATAAAGCTCTGAGAGAGGAATTCCGCCAAGAGGGGAAGATTTTTGTTGGGAATCTCCCCAACTGGATAAAGAAGAATGAATTGTCCGAGTTCTTTCGCCAATTTGGGCCCATAAAGAGTGTAATCCTGATTAAAGGCCATAATGTTACTGAAAGGAATGCCGGCTTCGGGTTTATCATTTACGGTGGTCCAACGGCGGAGACGTCCGCCATGAAAGCTGTGGAATTTGATGGAGTGGAATTTCACGGGAGGGTTTTGACCGTGAAACTGGACGATGGAAAAAGACTGAAGGCCAAAATGGAGGAAAGGAGACGTTGGGTACAAGGGCAGGTTGGGGAAGAGTACAGGTCCAAGTGGCACGAGGAAAGAGATGGATCTAGAAAGGCTTTTAGGAGAGTTTTAGACACGCAGCCCGAAAATTGGCAGCGACTTGTTAGTGCTTTTGAGAGGATTGATAAGGTTTCGTTCTCTGACACCCGTTTTGAATCTCACAAGTTTTTGTTGCTTGAATTCATAGCTCATTCAATTTTCTTCTGTAGTTGTCTGTCAAGAGTAGAGCACAAAGCTGGAAAGCCTTTTTGAGCTTGTTTTAGGTTGAATAATAGAGTCTGCTTGTAAAAGAAAACTTTTGGGTAGAGATTGTCCAAGGTTGATATATTCGTATAATTTGTAGTTGTCTTATAAGGATATAGAGGTGATCTGTTGTAGGTGTCATTTGTTCTGGTGACTTTGAGACGGGGGAACTCTTCTTCTTCTTTTTTTTCCGAACTACTGAAACTTATCAATGTTTCAGTCTTTAAGGAATACAAAAACTGTTGAAGAAGGGGGTTTTATGAATTCCCTTGTTGATGGAATTATTATAGGACGTCCAACATTACCTTCTAAACTAATTAAATAAATAAGTTTGTGTTTCGTTATTATTTACTTTTGTTTATATGTTATCTTTACAACGAGTAAATCTATTTTATCTGGTCAGAAATAGGTCATCTAGAAATTTTGGTTACCTTGGTGTAATTTACTACGTTTAAGAACCATATACTTAATATGAAAAGTGGTTGTTAATATGGCTAGTCAGTCTGTTGCAAATGGATCTGTCATAATTAGAAGTTGATTGTACTGAGGGTTTGTTAGGGAATTTGTTGAATTTGGTCCTTTTGAATTGTATCTCAAACAGGGATAGCTTTGACTTCCGTGGATTTCAGTTATTGGATCTTTAAATAATGGATTATCTCCCTGGGTTTCACAAATTTCCTGTACCCAACAAAACCTAGTTTTGGCTAGTTTGGTAGGACAACTATTATTTTAGTTTAGTTTTTTTAGGAAATGTCCCTTGCAGATATAGAATTCCTCTGATTGAGATAAAAAAAATATTTTTAAAGAAATTGGAATCTTTTGAGGTGGAAGTATTGTGAAGATTCCTGGATAAAGCACTAATTCCCAGCCAAGATGTAAAATGACTTAGAAGTAGTCTAAAATTGTCAATTGCTACTAAAATCTTCCAGTAATATTGCAATTACTTTTACAGGCAAGATAATTTTTCAAATTTCTCCATTGGTTCTCCATTAAAATTTTATGTTATCATGAGCCAAGTCCTAATGTTTAAGCAGTTGCACATCATCTAGTATGTCATATTCTCTCTCTCTCTGTGTGTGTGTGTGTGTGTGTGTGTGTGTGTGTGTTTGTGTGTCTTTGCAGTTGCTTAAGTTCTTTTCCATTGTATCCAGCCATCTAGAAGGGAATTTGGATTGATGGTGAGCTATTATGCGAGACGGGCTGATATGCATCGTGCACGGCTAACATTTGAGAGCATGCGAGCAAGGGGAATAGAACCAACTTCCCATGTTTACACCAGGTATATTGTTGATGATTAGTTTCATAGTACCCTCTTTCTGAGTTTCTGCAGCTGTTTATTTACCCATTTGTTCTTCTTTCCATTGTCTTATTTGTTCTCAAGGTAGTATTATCACTTTGATGGAAACTGTTCCCAAGGCAGTGGTCTTCCTGAATAAGTTTGGGCTACATGAGATGATCCATTTGTTAAATAACATCACTGATTGCGGTGAATCCTAACTGATTGTTGTTTGGAGTATTCTTTGCAATTTACCAACCTAAAGTAAAAGAACATTGATTGAATCTATGAGATACAGGTCCTCACATCTGTAGGTGTCATGCACTTTTAAGACTGCCTACTGTCAACATTGAAATAATTCATTTCATGCAGCCTTATTCACGCTTATGCAGTTGGTAGAGACATGGAAGAAGCATTGTCTTGTGTTAGGAAAATGAAGGAAGAGGGCATTGAAATGAGTTTGGTGACTTATAGCATTCTTGTGGGCGGATTTGCCAAAATGGGCAATTCTGAGTAAGTTAGCCACAACTTGCCTTCAAAGAATGATATCTTTGTTCAACTTCTGCAGTCAAATACTATTGTCACTTCTTTCTTACACATATTGAACAGCTTGTTCTCTTTCATATTTACTGAAACTTGTTTTTTGTGTGAAACCTCTCAAAACTTTAAAGGTAGTGATTAGCACATTCTATATGCTCAACTGTTTTTGCTTCTTTTCACTTGGAGGACATGAAAAGCACAATTTTCTTCTGATTAGTTATCATTTAACTAGATAACTTGATGGGTTTGTTGTTTTCTTATATTTTATGTCGTTAATGTCTGCCAAAGTCTGATCTTAGGTTATTTTAATGATCAGGCCCTGGACTAGAACTTGATTTAGTTTGCTGTCATATGTTTGCCTGTTTAGCAAGTCTTTTCCTGATGCTTGTATCGTGCCCATTTTCTTTATTTCTTTGTTTCCACTGTATGGTTTTTCTCTCATTTTCATTGTACTTTTATTTTCATTTGAGTTGGATGTTTAAATCTCAGTCTAGTTTCCTCTTTTCATTTGTGTTGGATGTTTGCATGGCATGCTTCTATTGCTAAAGAAGGCCTTATTCAAACTGAAAACATATAAATCAGTGATCTCCAGATAAAGAGAAGTCTAATTATGATTAGGTGTCATTATTGAAACAAATTGTGTTACATATAGGCCTACAACGTTCAAAAATCGGTTTGGTTTTTTGAGGCTAAAACTATTGTATAAGAGGTCTGTTTAGGCATAGGAAATCAGTCTTCTATCTCTATGGTTTGCAGTTGATTTCTCGATTCTATACTGTTTCAATTTGTTCTCTTTGATGTATTCTTTGTTACTGAAAAGTGCTCCTGCTATGAAAAAAATAACTTGTTGATGATTTGCTGATGGCATAACAGTGACTGCTGTGGTTCTTCTTTGTTTCATTATCTTAATCACTGCATTTTCTCTTTGGTACACATCAGAGATTGATATGGAAGTATCTATGGAGTTTTATAACTGTTAGTTGTATTCGAATTGTCAGGCCAATTACTTGTGTATTATTTCGTTGCTATTTCTGATATGAGTTCAGTTATAAAAAATTTAATGTTGGGAAAGATCTTATGGCGGAAAGCTTTACATCATTCAGAAACATAGCGACGGATGGAAAAGACGTTGGAGCTAGTTTGTTCTAAATCAATTAGTAACCATGTTTGTTGTTAACATGTTGGCTTTTGTAGCCTAGAGGTTGGATCATAGTTACTTGCTTCATGCACATTGAACATCAGTTGACTGATGCAAATATATCTATTGAATCTTCTCTTATTCAAGAGGATATCTGCTAGTTTGGCATCTGGTGATTTGTTTGTATGCTGACATCATCTCTTGTTACTGAAGAGCTGCAGATCACTGGTTCCAGGAGGCAAGAGCCAGACATATGAATTTGAATGCTGTCATATATGGAAACATAATATATGCTCATTGGTGAGTAAGGCTGACTTAAGTTTAGGTCTATCTTATAGTTTGTTCATTGTGCTTATGAAGATTTCTCTCTGTAGTTAATATACCATGTTGTGCAGGTCTATCTATTTCAACACTTGTAGTGCTTCATCTTATTAATTGTATGATCATGATAATCTTAAGTTTACATACAATGTCCACACCCTTTTGGTAATGTTCTGCTCATATTTCTCCTACACATTCAACTGGTTGTCAGAGAAAAAATCTATGGGTAATAAAGCGATCACTCTAATGAAACTTAGTTTCATAGAAGGTTTTTCATGCAATACTCTGTTTCTTGATGAGGGGCCTTAATTTATGACATTTAAGTCCCTTGCTGCAAAATAACAACCCGGGGGCAAAAAATTATTGCTTAGGAGAATCCCAAACTTCTTATGTGGCTGGATTGTTGAGGTCTTTCGCAGATCCTTGATTATATCCTGGTCTCTTCACTTTTTATTACATGGCAAGCTGTGTATCTTCGACTATTCAAGAGTGTCATTCATGCTTGTTAGTCCTTGTTCTTTAATTGCAGTCAAACTTTTAATATGAATAAAGCCGAAGCTTTGGTGAGGGAGATGGAAGAAGATGGCATTGATGCTCCTATTGATATATACCATACTATGATGGATGGTTACACTATGACTGGCAATGTAGAGAAATGCCTTGTTGTATTTGAAAGACTTAAGGTAAACAAGTGAAATGATTGATTATGTCTTTATGTGTGTGTCAGTGCCCAATACAGTGAATTCAGGTCAGCTGTTAATTTAAGGAAAAGTAGGAAAAATTCCTTTATGTTAAGTAAGAAAAATTCCTTTACGTTTAGGCTACTTGAATGTATGAAGGAAAACAATAATGTCACTTATAAAAGGAAGTAGAATTCTTTGATTTCCTTTATTTCTTCAAGAAGGATTCAGATTGAAGGACTTACCCTTCTTCTTTCTTCGTGTTTTACCTTGTTCCTGCTAAAATCCTCCATTTGTGGTGCAGGAATGTGGATTTGCACCATCAGTTGTCAGCTATGGATGCCTCATCAATCTTTACACAAAGGTAAGTAGGATAAGTTTGCCTGTATGTGTATCTTATTTTTATCATTCTTGACATATATCTTTATGTGTCTTTCAACTCATTTGTATGAAGACTTATGAAGAGATATGGCACCATGATTCTTGAAATCAAGTTGTGGCAATACCTTGGGGTTTTATGACAGACTGTTTTTATTAGTACTTATTCAAAAGGAAAAGTTTATATTATGCTTCTATATCTTTCTCTTATTTTTTGGGTCTGAATATAGAGTGCATGGTACGGGAGGCTAATTGATGAAACGCATGATTAACAGCGAGGTCTATTGCTTATCAGTTGAGCTTTAGCTGCAAAGCGGATTAGTGCTTGGGATTCGGGTGTTTCCGTTCTTGATTGAATTATTGTTATGAGGAGGTATATGTGGTCTTATTTTCTGGTCTGACTATCTGATGAGAGAGGGCACAAGATAACTGATTTGTTGTGAGCATTTGAACATTGAAGTTGCGAGTCTGTTGCAAGTAAGGTTGGTAGTGAGGCCTTATTAACTGAAACATATAAAATTCAAGGGTACTTTGTGGGGCTGGTGTTTTGTGCAAACAATTCTTGTATGAATGATAGCCCAGTAGTGAACTAGTAAAAAACATAGATGCATGAAAATAATAATTGTTGCAATAATTTGGTTTATGTATTGTTACTGTAACTGAAATAAAAGGTACTCCACCTACTGGGAGTACCCTTCCTCTGAAACAAGTGTAAGCCATGTAGAGTGTTCTTTGTAGTCTGAGAGCCGCTTATCAGTAATCCAAGTGCATTCTGCGGTTATACGTTTCTGATGCACAGTAATTTCACTCTTTAGACATATCCACTGCGCGTTTGGTTCCTGCAAAACTGCATATGGTTATTTTTCCTCTTTAATTACTTGTATTAAGTGGTAGAATTAATTACATACATTACAATGTTTGTGTAGGTTAGTGCATGTGTTTCTGCTAGATAGTGCTGCATTGTGCAGATGAATGCATAAGCCTATCACTGTTGTTTTTGCTTTGTGTCTGTTATTTATTTTTTTGGGGGTGAGAAAAGAGTTGTAAATTGCATTAATCCAAATCATTCATAGGCATCTATATGCTAACCCATAGGCATCTCTACCCCATGAAACGAGTAGCAAATCACAAGAGGTGTAAAAACCTCAATAAAACCTACACCAATTTTAAATGCTTCATGAGCCAAGCGATCTGCACAGTTGTGGACCTTCCTGTAGATACGTTTTTTATCACTGTCTGCATCTTTTTAGAAGCTGATGAGTAGCTCCCACACTGGTGCATTAATATGATAACTGTGTTCGTCATGGACCACTAGATTCACGGCTGTCCGTGAATCTTTTTCCAACACAACATTTCGGAGTCCTGTCTGCCAAGCCATACAAAAGCCTGTAGTCAGTGGTGGTAATGCTACAGCGTCCAAAATTTCTTGTAAACCCTTCCATCCACCAACCCTGCATGTCTCTTAGATGCCACAAGCATTAGAAGTGCTCATCACATAGCTGTAGGCTTCTCAGTGTTAACATAAACTCATCCTTCCTTTGGTGGTGCCTAGGCCAACCTGCTTTACTTGCTTTAGCAGTGCTTCCATTTCCTTGGCAAGAGCACCATCAAATCCTTCTATCAATGCCATAATGTGCAACTTTTTTCATTGTAGAGTTACTTTTATTTTCAAATATAGTCAGGCTATAATCCCAAGTACCAATTGCCATTCCACATGTTGTAGTGCTATGTCTGATGAAGTAAAAGTTTTGATGAAGTGCAGATATGTAGAGCACTGGTCAAAAAGTAAGGGTCAAATGAAATCTTCCTAGAACCATGGACTTAGAAATTGGGTGCTATTATTCTATGTTGCTCTGCTTGTCAGGGTGCTTTTTTTAATTCCTAAAACGTGCATCCTTTTTTGCATATGTCCAAAAGTTGTGGCTAAACTTATTGGCTTTATTTTCTTGGTTAAAGTCGATCCCAATAGTCTATGCTTTTATAGTTAGTCTGGTATTTTCAACCTACTTTATTTTAAGATCAAGAAAATTTTTTTATGCTTTCAGCTTGGGAAAGTTTCTAAAGCCCTGGAAGTCTCCAGTTTGATGGAATCAGCTGGGATAAAACATAACATGAAGACCTATTCCATGCTAATCAATGGTTTCTTGAAGTTAAAAGATTGGAGTAATGCCTTTGCCGTATTTGAAGATGCTATTAAGGATGGTTTGAAGCCCGATGTTATCCTCTATAATAACATTATAAAGGCATTCTGTGGAATGGGAAATATGAATCGTGCCCTTATGACTGTGAAGGAAATGCAGAAGGAAAGGCATAGGCCTACCACACGGACATTTATGCCCATCATACATGGTTTTGCTAGGGCTGGAGAAATGAGAAGAGCTCTTGAAATTTTTGATATGATGAGGCGGAATGGTTGCATTCCAACTGTTCACACTTACAATGCACTTATTCTTGGCCTTGTTGAGAAGCGGCAGGTAAACTGTGGTGATTCCATAACTTGTAGGAACTAGGAGCAAAAGGTCTCAGCTTGACTTGCTGACCTATTTCTCTGATTTAGATTTTCCAATTTTCTGATGCTTGCTATCTACTAAATTGTAGACAGTTCATCAGTTGCTAATTTACACGATCTTCTGTCTATTTGACTGGTCACTATGCTAAAGAAAACTTTTATTTAATTCCCTAGGAAGTTTCTTTACAATGCACTTGTGTGTAATCTTTATGGCAGTTTCAAAACTGTTAGCAATGTTTTCTTATTATCATAGCAAGACGTAACTTCTAGTGATGTATCTCGCAGATGGAGAAAGCTGTTGAGATTTTGGATGAAATGGCACTAGCAGGCGTGAGTCCAAATGAACATACATACACCACCATCATGCATGGCTATGCAGCACTGGGAGATACCGGAAAAGCATTCGAGTATTTTACAAAATTGAGAAATGAAGGATTAGAGCTTGATGTATATACATATGAAGCATTGCTGAAGGCATGTTGCAAGGCTGGCAGGATGCAAAGTGCTTTAGCAGTCACAAAAGAAATGAATGCTCAAAAGATACCAAGAAACACTTTTGTCTATAACATATTGATTGATGGGTATGAGTTGTTTAAAATGAAAAGTATTTAATCTAATTTGTATTCTGTAGAAACTACATAAACTGTTTATTCGCTCTTATTTTGTTCCATTCATCATTTTTTACATAAGGTAGTATTATAAAAATTTCAATGATCTTTTCTCTTTCTATTTTTTGGTTGATGTCTGATTGTTGGATTCTTTGTCATTCCATATAGATGGGCTCGAAGGGGTGATGTTTGGGAGGCGGCTGACCTTGTGCAACAAATGAACCAAGAAGGAGTGCAACCAGACATTCACACTTACACATCTTTTATAAACGCTTGTACCAAGGCTGGAGACATGATGGTATGGTGATCAACTCATAGTTGTCCTTCATTAAAACTAGACCTTTAATTAACTCCTTGAACAATTGCAATGAACGCATGCCATGATTGAGTCAGTCCCAGGCATAGTAATTCTTCTAATGGGTGAAATTTAATTTCTTTTCCCTATTTGTTCAGAGAAGAGAATTAATAAAACTTACTTTAGAAACCCCATGTTCATTTTAGTAACTGCATGTTCATTTCGTTTTAATAGGTGTCTTGTGATGTGGTTACTTTGTTGGGATGTTTGCCAAATATGTGTTCTGGTCATAAGTTATCCTTTAATGAATTGCATCAATAGGTAGCGAGATACTTCAATGCTTTTACACTTTTTGCATTACGTTCACTTGACTTTGTTTTTTGTGCAAGTTTGGTATCATGACAAACTTTCATGTTTTGCAGATGGCAACAAAAACACTAGAGGACATGAAAGCTCTCGGAGTGAACCCAAATCTTAAAACCTACACCACTTTGATACATGGGTGGGCACGTGCATCTCTTCCTGAAAAGGCTTTGAAATGCTTTGAGGAGTTGAAGTTGGCTGGACTAAAACCTGACAAAGCTGTGTATCATTGCTTGATGACTTCATTGTTGTCGCGGGCTACTGTTGCTGAAGCCTCCATTTATTACGGCATTGTTTCCATTTGTAGAGAGATGATTGAAGCCGAATTAACAGTAGATATGGGGACTGCAGTTCACTGGTCTAAGTGTTTACGCAAGATTGAGAGAACAGGTGGGGAGCTTACAGAGGCCTTGCAGAAAACTTTCCCTCCTGATTGGAGTTCTCGTCATGCTCTTGATATGGATTCAGAATCAGACAATGATGAAGAACCTGAGACTGATGACGATGATGACATGTATTTAGCTGGCAATAGTGATGGTGATGATGATAACAGCGATGAAGATGAATTTGGCCAACGATTGTGGGTGTGACAAGTATTGGAGTCACAAGATGATGGTAATAGCGAATGAAGATGATTTTTGGCCAATGATTGTGGGTGTGACTGAGCACTGGATACACAAACGCCCTGGCACTCTTCCTTTTCTCCTTTCCCCTTGAAGAAGGGAAAGAAGTTACTGAGTACACAGTTTTTTTTCCATTGGTAAGTTGATGTCTTGAACCCCTTTGTACAGAACCTGGGGGGAAAACCCTGCTCATAGTTTATTTTCCATTGGTAAGTTAATGTCTTGAACCTCTTTGTACAGAACCTGGGGGGAAAACCCTGCTCTCCTGTAATAATCTACAAGTGGCAAGTGAAAAGATTTGAAAGACAAACATGATTTGATGATCCAATCACGCAGAAGCGATTCTGTGACCATCCAAACCCAGTGGCTGAATAAAATCATATATTGGAGTTACTGACAAGATCATAAGGCAAGAATCAATTCTTGAATTAGTTTGGGCCAATAAATTATATATGATATTGAATATTGTTGGTAATATTTTGTCGGGGCGAGCTTTGGCAACGAATTACAACTGATAAATTGCTTTTATCAAAGATTTCTTCATTAAAGGTTTAGGTTTCCCTTGTTATGCTTCTTTCATATGATTAAAGTAAGAATTCTGAAACAAGATCGACTAAGTTGAAAATAAAAACCATCCTCCATTAAGTTGGAAATAAAAACCCCTTAAAAAAATTCCTTTGTTCCATTGGTTCCATGGGCGGGTATCCTTGCATATTTTATTTAATTTTGTTCTTAATATGCTGTATGTTTATGTACACATGTTCTTTTTCCTCTTCTTTCTTACAATTCCAGTAAATGGAATCATTGATCCTTCCTTACAAATGTGAGCTAATGATATTTGTATTAGTTCATCATTTCAATTTCAAAACCCCAAGATTGATTTTGTACGATTAACGTATGAAGTTGATATCCTAGCTGTATGTCCCCCACCAGCCCATTTTAAATAAGAAACAGATCATCATAGTGGGATTCGCTGATTTATGAATTCCTGCTCTTCAGGCGCTTTCATTGGTTGTACTCGGAATAAATCAACTCCTTGACAAAATGCGTTGTGGTTCAGTCAAGATCAAAATTCTCGGCTACCGCTCTTCTCCATAATGATGCAATTAACTTTGTTTGACATCCAAACTTGTCGTTGCTAAGCCAACTTTTCGATCTTATTGGTGCATTAGAGGATCCAATGATGTCAGGTCATTCTGTTCCATAGTTGTGTGATTATGAGACAATCTTTTATGCATACAAAACAGGAGGCAATTATACGGGGTCAACGTAGCATGTGCATGTACAAAGGGGCGTTAGAAAATGATGAATTGTGGTAGGTAGGGGACACACCAGTTCATTAAAACTTTAACTTCAAGGGCTCTACACGAGAAGCTAAGAACACTAAGATTTAGAGACCATATATGTATATAAATTGTTGCTCTTTTATTATCGTCTGTTTTTTTTTTTTTTAATGTTACAACTGATGGACCCTATTCCAATTGCTATGCTCATGTTAACTTCTTGAAAGTTGGAATAGAGTTTAAAATTTTGAAGTTGAAAGGTAGGAAGATTATTATTTGAAGAAGAAAGTTTTGAAGTTTAATTCGTGTAAACTATGTTGTTTTTCGGTATCCTATTTTCTTTTGTGTTTTAGTAGAAAGTTAGTTTCCTTTTCCATTGTTTCTAGGGTTTTACTTCCTTAAATGATAGAATAATGTTTACCCTTAAATTCACATATAGCTATATTTGATTCCTAAGTGAGACAATGTCAAAATAATCACTTTAAATGCTAGAATAATGTTTATTATACTATTTTTAAATTTTAATGTTTCCCTTTAACAACTTAATCTCTTAAGACATCAAAAGGAGTAAGTTCATATTGTTGGTGTTCAAATGCAAGAACAAAATTGATATTATAGAAGTCAAATTCAATATCTTCATCAGTTCTTTTTACTCAATTCATAATAGACGAATGGCTACAGAAATAGCCTTAGTTGAATATTTCACATACTTACTATGATATTTGCAATTGTTCATACTGCTCCATATATGATAACAAACCTTTTGAAAGGTTCTTTTTACTCAATTCATGATGGACGAATGGCTACAAAAATAACCCTAGTTGATCTTTCACATTACTTACTATGATATTTGCAATTGTTCATACTGCTCCAAATATGATAAACAAACTCTTTAAAGTAAAGAGTTGCATTTTAAAAATCTCTTAATTAGAGATATTTGAAGGCAATTCAGAAGTTGATTTGTTAGTTGAACCATTTGATAAATTTGACTATTACGTCTTATACCAAGATCTTCAAAATATAACACACTTAATTCTTATAATACAAGAAAAAGGAAAAATCATTCTCATCTCAATCTGGATCTATCAAGTAGATTTGGATCCTTAAAAATAGTATTTTAGTGGAGATGGCTACCATTGCCATGATGTCAAATTTAACAAACATTTTCCACCACTTAAGGGCATACACTAAAACTTTAACTATGGCTTAAAAGCTCATATATTGGCTACAATATCTTTTAACAGTACAATAAAAATAAAACTAAGGGAGTTCCAAATTGGCAAAAAGATAATGTTATTACTCACAGTATAATGATTATGGAGACCATTTCTTAAATAAATAATTTAGAAAAATAAGTTTCTTAGAGAATTTCAAGTCTACAAAGCATTATTTAACTTTTGAAAATTCATGTAAAGCTTAGTCATCACAAGTTGCTCTCACTCGTATAAAAGAGGATTCAGGATATGAGGGATAATATAATGCCTAGTACACAATAGTACCAGTTTAGCAACAAAGAAGTTGAAATGAGACATCTGCAAGCATTATTCAAGTCACTTCAAGGATCTCTAGATGAACAAATGTGATGAACATCAATCTACTTGTCACATAACCATTTTGAGGTTTTATCTGTGTTTACCTAATAGTAAAGCCTACACCTTCAAATCCATTATGTATAGCACAGCACTACTAATAAATCCCTTTAAATTATTGTCTTTATATCATATGAGTCCATTCAAACAAGATTCCAAGGTCAAACATGATTTCTCTCTTCAGTTGTCTAGAAAATGGAAAGAATCTTTTTTTACCTTGCATAATCTCTTCTTATCAATCAACAAAAAAAAAAAGGATAGAAAACTTATGTTTGGTGAAGATCACAAAATAATGATAGGAGCTTTGGATAAAATATATTCAATAAAAATTCTTGTATCAATTTATGGATCATAAAAGCAAGTTTAAAAGTTTTTCTAAAATTCAACTTTGCATATTAAATGTCCTAAATCTTCTTTTCTTTAACTTAATAAGAAAAATTCTCTTTTTTTAAATATAAAGAGATTATTTCGTTGATAGAAAAAATTGCGAAGCATCATTATCTTTGATAGTGCTATTTCAAATGAAAGCATACCTAAAAAAGGTCTAGTAAATGCTACTTTATCAACCAAAAGGGACATTTTGTAAAGAATTATCTAGAGAAAAACAATAAAAAAAATTAACACAATATTTAGGCTATTCAATCCATTGTTGATCTTGATGATCATGACCTTGAATCAATTCTTTCAATAACTGAAGACTATATTTTTAAAGCTCTACTAGTTGTCTATGAATATGACATCCATTAAAATTATAATTTTGATTGTTCAACTATTGGAAAAGCATATGATTGTTATCTTATATAATCTATACCTTTTGAATAGTTTTCATACCAAAGCTCTATTATTGACCAAGAAAGACAACAAAGTTTTATCAAACCTAATGGTTTTATTCCATGTAAATTATTCAAAGCTAGTCCATCTAATTGTTCTTTTAGAAATTGGCGGTCATAATAGTATTTTGAGCCTTAAGGTATTTCTACTTAAATATTGATGCCCTCATCAACACAATTTGAAAAAATAACTGAAAATTTCCTGAAAATTAATATTTAAAGCAAGCCAATTACTGTTGAATTATTCCTAGATGCAAATTATTGCAAAAGTTCTTTGACTCTTCCTTCCCTAGTAAGGATATTATCATTAATTTTGATATATATTTTACTGTTAATCATATTTTCAAATTTATGATTGATGGTAATGGTCTTTGATGGAGACTGTAACATCCCACTATCATAGAGCATATACCGACATTCCAGAGAATATCCGAGCATATACCCCACGGAAGCGGCATGTTAGAGCAGTTACATCAACTTATTATGGCATCATATAGAATATAAACATTTCAAAGAACTAAGTTTCCTCGTGTTATTCATAGCCATAAGTTTACATTGTCATTACATTCTATAATCCATGTATTTACATTACCAAAGACATATGAGATTCTTTGCATTTGATTCACAAACATAAACATTAATTACACTCATAATTCATTTTTATACAATACATAACATGTGAAAGTTCACAGTTCTATACAACATGTACAACTTAAAACTGGGTACTGGACCAAAATAATGTAACTAGACGCTTTAGAATTAGCTAACCAGCTTTGAGCCATTCTGGGTTTCAAAA
>JANZXV010000005.1:28087106-28103336 GCA_027576455.1 Erythroxylum roigii | reverse complement strand
AGGAGTTAGCATGTAGCAAGAACAAAGGGAAATGTGGTCTTTCATGTGTGTGTCATTGGTATATGTGTGTAGCAAGGATTGAGACACTTGGTGAGACACTTGTCAAGTAAAGAGCTAGGTTATGTATCCTCTTCCTAAACTACCAATTGTCACTGAATAATTAGTCCAATTATCACTCAATCACTAAGCCATTTGTCTTATAGTTTCCTAAGTCATTTTTCACTCATTCTCCATTGCCACGTGTCACTATTTCATAGGCCTAGTCAACCTAAATTTTTATATATCAATTTGTCTTATCCTTTAACATTTTTCCTAGACTAGATGCATATATCACCTTATCAATCACTCAATTGTAACAATAAATTCCCAATTCACTAATTATAATCCATCAAACAAAATTTAAGTCATAATCAACACATAATTACATCATAATCATTTATGATCTTTTATACCCCGGAATATGTCAAATGAGTGCATATACTATTTTTACAATGTCTCTAATAATGATTCATGTATAGATGCGAATATGATGCATGCAAATGAAATGCACTTCATTAATTCTCATATGATATGACTCAATCTAACAATTAAATCCTTAAGTGTAGAAACAGGTTATGACAGAGACAATATTTTGAAACCATTTGTAACATATCCGAACATATTCTTAAAGTATTTAAGTTAATTGTTCAAGGAAATTAAGCAAAATTTTACAACATATTACTACGTTGAGTCTCACTCTAATTTTCTCAAAAAATGTTTATCACCATTGCAGAAGAATATTTATTTATAAAAATTCCATTTAGTATTAATGAAGATGTAAATCATATTATTGAAGAATGTTTATTACTCTAACAATAAGGTATCATAGAACCTAGATCCTTTATGTAAGCTTGTGAAGCATTCAATAATAACTGGATAAAGCAACTTAGAAAATAAGTAAAAGTTATTAATAATTATAAAAATCTTAATCTTTTTCTTATAAATAATAATTACTTCTCTTTTACCAAACAGGCAGATGCTATTCTCACAATTGTCAAAGGCTTTATCTTCTTAAAGTTTGACTTCAATTCAAGTTTTTGGCAATTAGAAGATAGATACATGTTACTAATTATAGAGATCATAGATCATATTATAAAAATATGCATTGATATGATACATAAATGTAGGCTTGATCACAGTGATTACATTTTCCTAATTAGTGTTGATCTACTTGTATACATATGTAATCATATTCTGTACATAAAATTAAAGAAGTATATTACATTTTCTCCTCAATTTTCATAGTATCAAAGCCAATCTTTAACTATTTGAGTCTCTTATTTTAGCTTTCAATTCACATAAATTTTTTTTGCTTCCTCTCCCACTCACCAGCATATAGTAGTGCATGAGTCAGAGTCGCTTCCTTTAACCAACCTATTTAATGTCACCTCTCATTTGAGCCACCCTTGTGGTTCTATTATTCTCATCATCTCTACCATTGTTCCTTAGTTCTTGCTACTAGTTTTGCCTCCCTATGCCTAGTTGTTGTGCTTATCATTTTTTATTAATATTCCTTATCTTTTTCTACAAGTATAGGTTATCTGTTTTTCCAGAAGTTATTGCATTAATTGATTATTTAAAGGTTTTATTTAGAGTGTCCCTATATGACAATATTTGAAGTGATTTTTTTCTTAGTTTGGAATATGATCCACTTGGGATATTTTTGGTTATTCTCAATTTCTCTTACTTTTTAATTTCTATAACTGATTCGCACAAATATTTAGCTATGACGGATATCATTTCTTTGACGTATAAGATCATATAACATAAATAAATTAGTCTAAACTATTTTAATTGGTGTAAGACAATTCAAATCTAGTTAAGGAGCACTGTTACCTTACCAATGATCTTCCACTGGATCATACCTGCAAGGAATGACTATAAGATGATACCTAATTATTCTTGCAAGTTAAGAACTCTATTGACAACTAGGTTATCAGTATGATTAATCACTATAAGTATGTCAAAGAATTGATCGTTTATTTGTTATTTTTATATTCTATAAAAGGAAATATGCCTTATATTTATAACGTGTGTAAGCGGTTTTATGACGCTAAACAACAAGACAAATCTTTTCAACTATACTTTATGAATTTTAAAAAGCTATATATATAATTAAATATTTTGATACCAATTATCTCTGATGCTAAAGTCCAACAAGCTCAATAAGAATAGGTACAATAATGAACTTTTTGGTTAGTGCTAACTCATAGTTTGAGATTGATAAGTCTCATATTCTTTCTAATATTTAGATTTCCTTCCTGCATAAAGTATTTACTTTGATACTCTACATAGATATCAATGCATATGTGACTCTAAACATTCAAACCTCTAATAGTGGTCTTATGAGTCAAAATAATGGTTATGACAATGGAAAGTCATCTTATATTAATAATAACAAAGGCGGCATAGGAAATTGGGAAAATAAGAATAATAATACTATAGTAAATTATTTATTAATATTGTCATAAGTTGAGCCATACCAAATGCACTTGTTGGAAGCTACAAAATAAATATAAGAAATCTCAATTAACTTATGTTGTAGCTACTACTGCAACACTTATATCATATATTGAGAAGACAATTCCAAATTTTCTAGATGAATTTGCTAAATTGACTTTAGTATCTAATCATTGAAAAATTCGTCTTACCTTATCACTATTATTATTGACGTAGGTAATATGCCTAAATTTCTTCTTTCCTCTTCATTGCAATTGGTCAATATTTGGTGCCTCAAATTATATGGTAGCTAATTCCATTCTTTTTTCTAGTTTTCTAAAACACTCATCTCCTTCCTAAGTTACTTAAACTAATAGATCTACTTCCTTTATTATTGGCTCTAGGTACTATTAACCCCACTTCAGTATTGTCATTGTCCTTTATCTTAATCGTACTAGGATTTTCCTTTAATTTACTATCTTTACGTAAACTCATTTATGTCTTAATCTGTTATATCTTAATCATTGTCTTTTTTTAGTATATTATGACAAAGAAGATTGTAGGTAAAGGACTTAAATAAGGAGGGCTCTACATTTTGGATAACCATATGCCTAAACCCATGACTTATTTTGTTGTATTAACTCCCTTTAAAGCTCATTATTAATTAGGACATCCCTCTTTACCTCTATTGAAGAAGTTATATCTTCAATTTCATAATGTTTATAACTTAGATTGTGAGTAATGTAAGTTTTCCAAACATCATCATCTACCTTTACTTTTCCTGGTTAATAAACAATGTAGTTTTCCTTTTCAGAGTACATTATGATGTTTTCCTTGTCCTATTATGTCTAAAATTGAGTTTTAATATTTTATTATCATTTTTGAAAATTTCTCTTATATGTCCTTTCTTTATTTAACAAAAATTCTTTCTAAATCTACTATTTTACTTCTTTTTGAACCAAAATAAAAATATAATTTAGACATCTATACTAAGAAGTGATGATATCAAAGAATTTTTTGTCACATTGTTCCAAACCTACATGATTCATAATGACATTCTTCATTAATCCTTATGTGTTGACACACCATCTCAACATGATGTGACGAAAAAAATTCATTTCCTTAAAATCACTAGAGCTCTCTTATTCTAAATGCATATTTCTAAACCATTTTAGACTAATGTTGTCTCTAATAGCTTGGTTTTTGATCCACTGTATGCCTTCATCATGTTCTTTATATTAAGAATCTTTAAAATGTTCCTTTTCCTATTAAACCTTTATTCTCTCTTTCATTAAATTATTTTTGTATTACTTATTTTTTTCATAATGTGCATCATTAGGCCACTAAGTTAGATCCTTAATCATTAAAGTGTACCTTTCTAGACTATTCTTGTCTACAAAAAGATATCGATGCTACTATCCAACTCTTAACAACTATCTTATGTTAGTTAATGTTACATTTTTTTGAACATATCCTTTTCTTCCCTACTTCTTCAATATCTAATAAGGAGGATGGATGATATGTTAGTTTACGTGATTGCCTATCATACCACTAACATTACCTCTACCTATATATAACCACTACCTATCCATCTAGTGTATCCAAGATGATGAGATCCTCCTAATACAAGTTCGATAAATGTCTCATCTTCAAAATAAAATTCAACTCTAGAATGATTCCATAATTTCTTTTCTCATAGATAAACATCATTATACTTATCCTATTTCCTTGTTCTTTCTTATGATCATTTGTCTACCTCTTCTTGTTCTTTTATTACCTCTCTTAATTTTATATCTCTTTAAAAAAAATTGTTTATAAAGCTTTATCCCATCCTAATTAGCATAATGCTATGATAAAGGAGACGAATACTTTAGATGTTAATGGTACATGAGATTTAGTGAACTTACTTGTTAAAAAGAAGTCTACCGGATGAAAATAGAATTTTGTAGTTAAATTTAATTATGATGAATTAGTGACTTGACTTAAAGCATAACTTATGGCAAAAGGTTGTATTTAAAGTTATGGTGTGGATTATTTTGATACTTCTCACTTGTTGCTAAACTAACCTCTATATGTTTATTAAAATCTATGGCAGTTACTGATAATTGACCCTTACATCAATTAGATATCGAAAATGTCATCTTACATAGTGACCTTTAAGAGGAAGTGCATATAAGCAATCACTTGGGTGTTGCTCAGGGAGAGTGTGGGAGTGTATATCATCTTCAAAAGTCCCTTTATAGTTTAAAACAAACTCCACGTGTTTGGTTTGAAAATTTTAGTTAGACAGTGGAAACATTTGGAATGAACAAGCGTAAATCTAATCATTTAGTCTTCTATAAATAGTTTACATTTTTCATTATTCTCCTTCTTGTGTATATGGTTTATACTGTCATTATTGAAAGTGATTATATGGGCATTTCATCTTTAAATTCCTTTCTACATAATCAATTTCATACAAAATATTTTGAAGTTTTGTAGTACTTTTTGGAAGTAGAAGTAATGAGAAGTAAGAAAGGCATTTTCTTATCTTAAAGAAAATATATACCTAATATTTTAACTAAAATCAAAAAGTTGGGAGCCAATTCATATGGTACCCCAATTCCCCCTAATTACTGACTCAACAAATATGGAGCCTTGTTTGAAGACATGAGAAATATAGAAGAATGGTTAGGAAAATAAACTATCTTATAGTAACTCACCCTGATATTGCATATTTTATCAGTGTTTTAAAGTAAATTTATGCTTTCTCCTACCATTCATCATTTGGTGACCCTAAAACAAATCTTATGTTACCTAAAGAGAGGTCTTAGATGAGGGAAACTATATGAAAATTATGGACATACTCATATCAAATGTTTTTCAAATAGTAATTATGCAAGGTCTAAGATTGACCAAAAATCTACTATTGGCTATTGTATCTTTATTAAAGTAAATTTAATCTCATAAGAAAGCTAGAAGAAAAATGTTGTATCTAGTTCCAATAAAGAATTTGAAAATAAAACTATAACACAGTCAGCATATGAGTAATATGGATATAACAACTGTTATCTAAAATTAGTTTTAAAGTCTCAATATCAACAAAGTTATGGTGTGACAATCTAACTACTTTATGTATTGCTTCTAGTCCTGTGTTTTATTAATGAACTAAACATATTAAGATTGACTGTAATTTCATTCGTGAAAAAGTGTAGCAAAACTTACTCTCTATAGAATATACTAAAACTTGAGAATAACTCAAAAGATATTTTCATAAAAGCTATAAATGATGCTAGAGTCAATTACATTTTTAATAAGCTGGGCATGATTAATGTCTATGCTCAAACTTGAGGAGGAGTATTATAGATTATAGAGATCATGTATCAAATTATAGAGATATACATTGATAGGATATAGATTGTAGGCTTGATCATAGTGATTACATTACTTTGATTATATTCCCTAATAAGTGTTGATCTATATGTATATATGTGCACACACACACACACACACACAACCTTATTCTACATAAAAAAGTAGAGAAATATAATACGCTTCCTCCCTTGTTTAAAAAAAAGGTTTTGTATCCAAAACAACCATTTTTAATAGACAAGTATAGCCTTTAGATTTAAAATAGCACCTTCATTATTTCAATAAAAATGGTTAAAGTAGTTCAGGTAGTGATGTCTCAAGTGCTAACCTACACTGACAATATTTTATTTATATCCTAATGAAGAATCTCATAAAAAATTATTATAAAATTTTTTGACATTGTTTGGAGATACGATATCATGCTTTTGCAAGAAAGATGAAAATTGGAAGATCTCAGTTCAAATTTTTTGGCATGAATATCATTAATGGAACATTTCAAACAAAACTTCTTATTGAACAAGAATTACTCAAGTTCTCCTATTTAAACTTCAACAAAAAGTAACTTCAACAATTTTTTTGTGTTTGTTGATTATCTTAATGAATTCAATTTAAATAGACTTTCTTTGAGACAAGTTTTAAAGAAAAATGATCTGTTATGGTCACAAAACCAATTTAAATTTGCACAAAGAATAATAGGTAGGGTAAATGGTTTTTCACATATCAAAATTCAACCTAACAAAAAAGAGAATATTTTAGACAACTCTAATGACAAATATTAGAGATTTGTTCTTTAAAAAAAAGATGAAAAATGATACACACACATGTGTATACAAGTGTGGTTACTTTAAAGATTCATAAATGCACTATCATTCTATATAAAAATAAGTCTTAATTGTAAAGAAATGAATGGATAAACTAGAGTTCCACTTAACGGAACATCATTTTCTTATTAAAATGGATATGTCATCTTTTTCAAAGTTGTTATAGTTAAATCTTTTTTCCTTCTACACAACTATTAACAAGTGTTAAATGGATTACTAAGTACAGTTCCAACATCAAGCATATGAAAATAAACAACAAGCTCCTCTCAAATATGTTATACATACTTTTGAAATTCCTTCATCGCAATTTCTCTCGGTAATCTTAATATATCTACTCCAACATGTATTTTTGAAATATATTTACTAGTATATTTTCTTATAATTATTTATAATAATTAATTTGATTTTAGTTAGATCAAAATTTTTAACTATCAAAGCCTAATTTAAAATTTTGTTCACTTTGAACCCATCTAACTAATAGGAATTCACCCTGAATACCCCATTACACGTGTTCCATATTCTTGATCCAAGAAAGTTTTCAATGAAAGCATTATACTTATTGTGGTACTTCACACATATATGAACTATTACTTATGGTTCAATGTCTTTGCTACTTTCATGCATTTCTCACAAATCAACAACCCTTTCTTCTTGGTTTCATCCAAAGAATAACTATTGGAGAAAACTTCTTTTAGAAGCCTATAAAAATTATTAGTTAGATTTAAGACCCAAATACATTTATTCCCACAATCCCCTTATGTATCTAATCCTTATATAGTGTTGTTTTCCATTGTACTATTCATTCCAACCTAAGAGTCCATAACCATTATGCTCATCCACTTATTTGTTCAACTTTGCTCCTAATTTCAAAATGCTTGACACTATTATCTGGTTAACTATGGTACAAATTTAGAATTTGACTATGCTATATGGATAGAACATTACAAGTTTCAACAACGTGACAACATTAATATTAGCTCCAACTTACAGGATCTTGATCTTAATACTAATGTATAAGCTCTTGATTTTAGTTCTTTGGTGTTTCAAAATTCTTAACGCTTATATATGGATGATCTTATGTAATAAAACAATCTACCTTTATAGCCTAGAGATCTATAATATTATGAAAGTCTAGACGCTTATAGGCATATTAAGAACACCGATGAAAAAGACGGTGAGGAAATGTGGAATCTTTTTGACTATAATGATTATTTTAAGGAAGGAAAATAATCTCTAATATCCTCTTGAAAAAATCTAACTTTAGACGTGTGAAGGGACTAAATGTTAATAAGTTTGTTTTAATTATGATGTAGGAAATAATGTTAATAAGTTAATGATATAATTAGTGAAGTCATCATGAAAAAGATATCCACCTAAATTCTCACCCATTATACCCTATAATTTGTTGGAAAGGGTTACCTTTGTAATTAGAGATAAAGGAGTGTACAATAATATATTATCTTTCTACAATATTATGAAAACTCTTCTTTTCTTTAAGATCTTTCAAGTTTTTTATCTAATGAAGAGTATGCTTTAGTGATGAGTATTCTCTATTCTTACCACTAACTTAAGATCTTGATCTTAATCATTAAAAATTCATAGTTTTTTATAATTTAATTTTTATTGGTGCACTAGTTGTTATATTAGAGAAGTTACTATTGATTGATTGTTTCTACCAAAACTTTGTAAAAAATATGGGTTATTAAGTGAAACTTTAAGTACAACATATTACAGTTTTGTGCCTTCTTTTTTAATATATTACATCAATAAAAGAAATAAATTATTTTCTCTCTCTCTTTCTAATTTTCTAAAAACTCTTCTTTTCTCTCAGATCTTCTAAGCGTTGCTCTAATTAAAAGTATGCTCTATTCTTGTCACTACCTTAAGGGGATCATGAACGTTAGAAATTTAGAACTATTTTTGTTTTAGGTTTATATGGATTATGTTAGAGAAGTTATTATTGATTGACGAATTTTTAAAAAAATTGTCAAACTTTTGTAAAAACAAATCGTCAAAAATTTTTGTTTGTTAAGTATGGCATGTTATTTAGTCTTATAGCTTCTTCTTTAATTTATTTACATCCAGTAGATTAGTATTAAAATTGCAATTAATCTCATATAGAGAATTGATTTTAATGGAAGTAGAATGCCTCGAATGACTTTGAGGATTATAGACAAAGAAAATTGACTTTTTAAAATAGAAAAAAAAGAAAGAAGCTATCAAAGTGAGTCTCTTGTATCTCTTTTATGAAAATCACTAGCTTAAAAACCTTTTACGTATAGATGTATATAGACTAAAGAAACATATATAACCCTAAATAAGATTTTATACTTAAAATTTACTTAATAAACTATAATTTTAGGTAATTTTTAGTAAAAAATATTAACCAATAATAACTTCTCTAATATAATCAATAATACATTGATAAATAGAATCTGAAGTAAAAAGAATTATAATCTTTTATGTTTAAGAATCACTTAAGTTAATTGCAAGAATAGAGCATACTATTCATTAGAATAAAAACTTGAAAGATGTAATAGAAAAGAAGAGTTTTAAATATTAAAGAGAGAGAATGCACTATTTTTTTTCTTCTTCAATTATATATGAATACAAAGGTAACCCTAGCACTCTATTCACAGGAAATTACGGGAGAGAAGTTAGGTAAATATCTCATTCATAATGATGTCACTAATTACATCATTAAGTGATCGACATCATTCCTTACATTAAAATAGCAAATGAAATCATTTTATATAGAATATATAATTTTGATACTAAGAGTAATAATAGAAGTAACACATAGATCCATATTCAACAAAAAATTGATATTCTTGTCTTACCTTAAGTCATCTTAATAGTCAAGAAGATTCCAAAGTTCCTTATTTTCTTTTTCACATGTGACTAAATAACCTTATAAGTGTATAGACTTTTGGAGTAGTATGGTTCTCTAGGTTCTAAAGAAGGACTATTTAGTTACATGAAGGGATATCTTAGAAGTTTCATTTATAATGGATTTGAAGATATGCAATCTTACATAAAGGACTATTATTTCCATTAGGGAAATATAGACAAATTCTTAAAAAGGTTAGGCAATGAGTAGGTATATGTACTTCACAATTTTTTTATTTAGAGATATATAAAGTGACTAATATGCATGTAGGTATCTAATTTTAGCTTCTTTGTTGATAAAGATATTAGATCTTAAATATTTCATTTGTACAAGTGAAAGCAACTAATGGAGAACAAATTTCATATGAGTTTTTAGAAACTTAATAGTGCTTTATAAACCTTAGATTTTGTGAGAGCCTTGATTTTACTAATTATTTAAGAAGAGATCTTCGTATGCATTGTATTGATAGCACTATCTTATCCTTTTTCCAATATAAAGATCTCTTAGTGTTTCTTGACTCTTTAATTATACCATTAGAAGATATAGTAGCTGGTACATGAATTTTAGGTTAGTTTTGAAAGTTATCATTAGTGTATACCTCAAGTGCTAGAAAACTTTATCAAAATTTGACATCATGGTGATGATAGGCATCTTTGATGAAATATTATTTTTTAGCGCTCCAATTTGCTTAGTATATCGAGGCCAAGATGAAAATGAATTTTTTACTATTTATATTGCAAAGGTGAAGTTTATGTAGATTTTGAACATCTTTTATTTAAGATAAATAGTTAATTTACATGATGGTTCGCTTAATATATCAAATTTTGGATATTCTTTTAGATATCTCTTCTTACAATGTTTTTATCACCTCTTTCCTTTGAAAAGAATGCTTTGAATTAGCTTTTTCATCAAATTTGGAGCAATATAAACAATTGAAAATATTCTATTAGCAATGTAAGTCCTTGTTTTGAAGACAAAATGGTTCCACCTTTAGGTACAACAATTTCAAATGAAGTTATTTTCGCAGACCATTGGCCATCATGAATTAATTAGAAAAGAATGATGGCAGAGTGTATTCATTAATTGTCTTCAATTTAACTTCTATAGCAATGTATAAGATTTAAAATAACTCTACACTTAATGAATATCAAGTTTGAGAATAAAAACAATTCTTTCTATTGTATGCCCCTAATTAATGCAACCTCAGATGCTGCAATTATTAATTCTAGCATTAAGAAAAAGGTGTTATAGAATAAAAAGTGTGCATATGATGTAGACAATGACTTCTGGATTATTTAACGAGTTTTTGGTAACAAGTTATCTATCAATTGGGAATAAACTTAATAAGTTTTTCACCAGAGATTTTGTTAGAATCAAATGAACAAATCATAAAATATAGGATCATTGTGTATGCATGGAGGAACAAAACATACTTGTCTTGATAATTTGTTAGTTTCCACTAGTTAGAGAACGCAGAACCAAACTTGTTATCTGCAAATTCCAAAATACACACACACATCCTTGTGTTCAAACCGTTGCCTTATATATATATCATCTATCTGTGAATAACTACCGATAGTAGTTATTAATACCAGATGATCATTTGACCCATTATGGGTGTAAAACGGCACCAGATTTATCAAGGGATTTAGATTCCATTTGGTTCTTATAATGTTGATGAATAAGGTATCATTTAAATACGAGGGATCCTTACTATAAAGCATGATTATATACTTTGATAATGCATGATAATTATAAAGTTCTGTTCTTACATTAAAGCACCAATGATTTAAATTTATGCCTTGAATGTTTTTAAGAAATTGTAATAATGAAGGAAGACATTAAAAACTAGGAATAGAAAATAATTTTATGAGGTAGGTTATGAATCTAAGAATAAGAGAAGAGGATGGATTACGGAAGACATGATAAGGATTAAATAATAAATTAAAGAGTATATCATAAATGAGTTTCATATTGGAGTTGTTATTAATTTCAAGTGGTATGCAAAATTAAGTTTCTAAAACTAGAAATAGAAAAGAAAAATAAAAATGAGTACTTATCCTATAACAAAACTACTAATATAAAATTCTGATACCATTTGTAAATGTTCAAAAAGTAAAAAAGAATGTACAAGGCCAAATAACATGTTATATTTAATAAATCAAAATTATTGATGAATTTCTATCAATACTTAATTATTTATTTATCATTGATGTGTGGTTTTAATTTAAATAATAAGAGTTTTTATTTTGTAAATGATGATTTCAAATTCTAAGTTTTGGAATTGGTGACATAAAGGGTATTCTATATAGAACATGAAAAATGTTTGGTTGGAAATCATTAATAATATCACTATCATAAATAATTAGCTCCATATAACATACAGAGAAAAAGGGTTATACTCACATATGCCTTTTTATATTAAAAAATAAACTAATATCTTATTTTCTTAGAGTTTGTTTGTTTCGACTTTAGTGCTTAGTTTTCATTTTTAAATTAAAAAATTGTTTGTTTGAGTTTTTATTGCCCATGGAAGCCATTTGTCATCAACTAAATATATTATTTAATATTAACAATAATACCAATTATAACTAATGTAAGTTTAATAATTTGATAATATTAATCTATAGATAATTTTTCTTATTAATTGTAATAAAATATAATAATTCTAATATATTTATTTATAAGAATTGTATAAGAGATTAAAATAAAATGATTTATTTAATGTAACTAATAAAATTGACTTATTTTTAAATTTATCCGAAAATTAATGATTAATGGTACTAAAATATAATTATATGTAAATCAAAGAAGTAATAAAAATAAAACTAAATTGCCGTTAATTCTCAATTAAAGACTGTTCTCGCTCTGTATTGTTGCATTTCCTTCATTTTGAATAGAACTTTGGCCTTCTCCTTAAATGATGCGATGAAGCCTTGTGGTTTGCCTCCATTAAACTTTGAACTTGGAATGAACTGATGAGTTAACCGGCAAGGGACCACGCCAGCCTCAAACCCAGATGAACCTGGAGTTTGTGGTAATAACTAAAAGTTGCCCTCGTCACAATAAACGGCAACTGCCATGTCCCCACAATTCACATGAACCTCATCAAACATTTGTGCCACACGTAATCCTATGATACAATTGAATTTTGAGTTACAACATCTCAATTCAAAGTTGCTACAAAGCTTTTGGTACATACATTTATCATTTTTTGGTGTACGAGTAAAAGTAAAAACCTAGTTCGCAGTTTTTGAAACACCAATAAATGCGGTGGGCACCGTTCTATGCCCCACAGTCCTCCTCTTAAATTGGACACAACGACAATTGTGGGCTGTTTATTAAATGTCCCACAAGAATTTTGCCTTTTCTTTTTTCCCCCCCTGATTTTAGTGCCTACCCATATCAAATTGCCATTATAGTCAAACGAAAGTCTTAGCTTGGAGCCAATACTTGCCCCAAACGAATGACGTAAAAGGATTAAAGTAGTAGTAATAAGTTCAGAGGTCTGATGTTAATAAGAGTCTAACAAGATGTAAAGGGTAATCACCGTATTATTTTCCAAACCAATTCCAAGTATATGTATTTTAATTTGTGAGTATGAAAGAAAAGACACTATTTTACAAGAAATGATCAGCTCATTATTTTACTCCAATCAGAAGGTCAACTATTAGTATAGCTAGAAGTTCTATTAGATCCATAAACCGTATACGTCAAACCTAATTACAAAATAGTTTAGCATAGCGATAAGAATAATTTTATTTCGGAGTATTCGCAGGAATTTCGGCCTGATGTAATGGCTTTGGTGGAAAATCGTATTAGTGGTGAATCAGCAGATAAGGTTATATCCAGACTCGGATTTGATCGCTCGCATAGAGTGGAGGCTCGGGGGTTTGCTGGAGGTATTTGGGTACTTTGGAACAATACGGTTTCGATTGAGGTGCTAATCAACCATTCCCAATTTATTCACTGTAAGATCACTAAGTTGGATTCGAATACTAGTTTCTTTTGCTCTTTTGTTTACGCTAGTCCACAGCCAGCCACTTGTAATAAATTATGGGAATGTTTGCGTTTGGTTGCTGAGACTGTTGAGGGTGCGTGGATGTTGATCGGGGATTTTAATGCTATCTTGTCGGGCTCAGAAAAGAGAAGTAATTCTGATACGGTGGCTGTTGGTTGTAGTCAGTTTCAGTCGTTTATGTTCGATTTGAATCTTAGAGATGCTGGGTTTGCTGGACCGCATTTTACTTGGCATCGGGGTACCATTTTTGAACGTTTAGATAGGGTGATTTTCAATGCAGATTGGGAGGCAAAATTTCCTGAATCTGAGGTGAGTCATTTGTATCGTCTGAAATCCGACCATCGGCCGATACTTTTATCGACAAACCGCGAATATAACGGCATTAGAGACAGACCTTTTCGCTTTTTGTCTAGTTGGCTATCGCATGAAGATTTTAAGAGGCTGATTAGGGAGAAGTGGGATGGCTCGAGTCCAATTGAAGAGGCTTTACCAAAGTTGATTCAGGATATGAGGTTGTGGAATAAGGAGGTGTATGGTCAAATTGGGGTCCGTAAACGAAATCTTATTAATCGCATCAGAGGTATACAGAGAGCGATGGACGAGAGGGGAGATCCGTGGCTTAAGAAGCTGGATCAGAAGCTTCGGTTGGAGCTGGAGCAGGTGCTCGAGGATGAGGAGAAACTCTGGCACCAAAAATCGAGAGATGAATGGCTTAGCAAAGGCGACCGCAATACCAAATATTATCACAGTCGAACATTACAGCGCAGGCGTATAAATAAAATTAGAGCCCTGAAGTTGAATGATGAATGGTGTTTTGATGATGAACGGTTGCAACAGGCGGCTGTGGAGTATTATGAGAGGCTATACACGGATGAGGGTTCTGCGCATGGTGTGTATCCTATCACAGGTTGCTTTCCTAGGTTGTCGGATAGTGATATTGAATCTCTTTCGAGGCCGGTTACTAAGGAGGAAGTGCGTGAGGCCTTGTTTAGTATGCCACCTTTGAAAGCTCCGGGGGCAGATGGTTGTCATGCTTAGCTTTTTCAGGCTAATTGGGGAGTAACGGGTGACTATATTTTTGGGATGGTAGCGCGGGTTTTTAATGGTGCGGAGATACATCGGGATTTGAATAAAACTTCTATAGTTCTAATTCTGAAAGTGGCCGGGCCGGAATATTTGACGCAATTTTGACCGATTAGCCTTTGTGCGGTTTTATTCAAGGTGCTGACCATGACTATTGTGAATCGATTAAGGGGAGTGATGCAGAAATTGGTGTCTCCTAATCAGGTTAGCTTTATTAAGGGTCGATGCATTACGGATAATGTGTTAATTGCTCAGGAAGCTATTCACTCAATGAGGACGAGTAAAAGGAAGAAGAAGTGGATGGCGATTAAGGTGGACCTGGAGAAAGCGTATGATAGGTTGCGGTGGGATTTTTTGCGAGATTCACTTGTTGACTCAGGGCTGCCAGATGGTTTAATTAAGGTGATTATGCAGTGTGTAACCTCTCAGTCCTTGCACATATTGTGGAATGGCAATCCGACTCGTTCTTTTCAGCCTTCTAGAGGAATTCGCCAGGGTGATCCCCTCTCCCCGTATTTATTTGTATTGGCTATGGAGAAGTTGGGACATGCCATTGATCGAGAGGTGGCAGGAGGTAGATGGAGGCCATTGTTTATGAAAAAGAGATGCCCGCCAATTACCCATCTATTTTTTGCGGACGATCTGGTTCTATTTTGCGAAGCAGAGGAGAACCAGGTTAATGTGTTGAACCAGGTCCTTTCAGAGTTCTGTCAATTTTCTGGACAAAAGGTCAGTGCGGTGAAGACTCAAGTCTACTTTTTGAAGAATGTCGATGAGGATTTAGCCATGGTCCTTAGTAGTAGGCTCGGGTTTCAGAGAGTCCAAGATTTGGGCACGTATCTCGGGGTTCCGCTCTTCCATTCGAGGGTTACAAAAGCGACTTATGAGTTTATCCTGGAAAAGGTCCGTAGTCGCCTCAATGGTTGGGATGCGAAATGCCTTTCTAGTGCAGGGAGAGTTACACTGGCGAAATCAGTGTTGATGGCCATTCCCAGTTATTTTATGCAATCTGCTCTCATCCCTGCACGTTTGTGTAAGGAGATCGAGAAGTTGGTGAGACAATTTATTTGGGGTACTGAGGCTGGTAGGAAGAAGATGTCATTGGTAGGCTGGGAGGCTTGTTGTATGCCTAAAGAGAACGGGGGCCTGGGTTTCCGTAGCCTTCGTGATCAAAACAAAGCTTTTTTGGTCAAGCTTGGGTACTCCCTAGTGGCAGATACAGAGGCATTGTGGGTTCGAATTATGCGTTCCAAGTATGATATGAAAGAGAGCTGTCCGGTGAGTATAAAGCGAAGTGAGGCGTCGTATGTGTGGAAGTCGATTGCTGGCATTTGGGAGACTGTTCGTGAGGGGATTTTTTGGTCAATTGGTGATGGTAAGTCGACGCGATTTTGGATGGACAATTGGATTCCGAGCATTGGACCTCTGTATAACTATGCGAAACAGTCTGTTGCTATTGACTCAGAGTTATATGTATGTGAATTGGTGAATCAGTATGGCGACTGGGACTGGCCACGTATTAGACAGCTAGTGATGCCGGAATGTATTGCTGACATGATGGGGGTGTGTGCGCCATCTGATGAGGT
>JANZXV010000005.1:28023202-28042250 GCA_027576455.1 Erythroxylum roigii | reverse complement strand
ACCAAAAATTTTGAAATAATCATAATACTCTCCAAATAAATTTTCAACACAAATAATCCACAATTCACATTTTAATCGCATTTATAAATCAATTCTACCCGGAAAATGTCAATGAATGCATGTACAATTATTTTAATGTATCAAAAATAAATATTCACATGTGTGTGAATATATAATGATGTATGAGCATCTAATGTACCTCTAATTTCTCACAGTACACTCAATTCACTATTTTGGGGTTTAGCCCCGAATATAGGATGTTACAATTCTCCCCTCCTTAAGAAATTTCGTACTTGAAATTCTTACTTGATTGAGGAAACAGGTGTGGGTATTGCTTTTTCATATGCTCTTCAGTTTCCTATGTTGTTTCTTTACTCGAATGATTGTACCACAGGACTTTTACCATTGGAATTTTTCGATTCCTTAATCGTTTTATCCGATACCCAACTATCTGAACTGGCTTCTCAACATAGCTCAGATTACTAGTAACTTCAATATCTTGAGCCGGTAACACATGTGTTGGATTAGGCCTATACTTCTTGAGCATACTCACATGGAATACGTCATGTATCTGAGACAACTCAGTAGGTAGGGCTAATCGATATACCAAAGGTCCAATTCTCTCTAGAATTTCATAAGGACCAATATATCTCGAGCTTAACTTGCCCTTTTTGGCAATACTCTCATAAATACTTTATCCCCGACACTATACTCCATATCCCGACGATGTTGATCCACATAACTTTTCTGTCTATCTTGAGTCGCTTTTATTCGACTCCGGATCAGTTTCACCTTATTTACAGTATCTTGATCCCGATACTGCTATGATACTGGTTATTATATGCGAATTCAATCAGTGTTATGTATTGATCCCGAGCTTCCTGAAACTCTAATAGACATGCTCTAAACATATCCTCAATAGTCTTGATAGTTCTCTCACTCTGTCCATCTATCTGAGGATTGAATGCACTACTGAAATTCAGCTTTGTGTTCATAACTGACTGCAAACTCTTCCAAAATCTCAAAGTGAATCTGAGATCCTTGTCTGATATAATAGACACAGGAACCCCATACAGTCTCACAACCTCAGTCACATACTTTTGGGCCAACTGGTCTAATGTATTGTTCTCCCGCATTGGTATAAAATGGGTTGACTTAGTTAATCGGTCCACCACAACCAATATCGCATCATTTTGCCTCGGAGTCTTAGGCAATCCCATAATAAAATCTACAGTGATTTGTTCCCAATTCTACTCTGGAATAGGCAACAAATGAAGCTTTCCAACTAGAGCCTGATGCTCAGCCTTAATCTGCTGGCAAATTAAACACTTAGCTACATAATTAGCTACTTGCTTCTTCATCCCTGGCCACCAGAAATGTTGCTTTAATGTATTATACATCTTGGTCGTGCCAGGATGAATAGCATAAGTATCCATGTGAGCTTCCTCTAGGATTTCCTTCTTCAGATCATTGACATTAGGCACACATAATCTCTACTTTAGCCACAATGTTTCATCTCTCAATTCAAAATTAGAATATGAATTCATCTTAACTTTCTCAATCAGTTTCATCATCTCAGGATCATCATTCAGAACTCTTCTAATTTTGTCATGCAGCATTGGTCTTAGTTTTAATATGGCTGTCAATGCTTCATTATGCTCGAGATTCAACTCCACATTCAAAGCTCTTTACTAAATTTGGTAATCTCGATATCTGAATCTGAGCTACATTGCTTTATGACTTTTTACTCAGTGCATCAGCCACAATATTTTTTTTCCCGGATGATACTCAATCGTGTAGTTATAATCTTTCAATAACTTAATCCATCTCCTCTGTCTCATGTTTAGCTTTTTCTGACTCAGCAGATATCTTAGACTCTTGTGATCAGTATATATCTGAAATGTCTCGCCATATAAATAATGTCTCTAAAGCTTTAGAGTAAAGACTACTACTACAAGCTCTAAATCATGTACCGGATAATTTATCTCATGAGACCTTAATTGTCTTGATGCATAGGCTATCACCTTGCTATTCTGCATCAATACACATCCCAATCCTTGACGTGACGCATCAATGTATACTATATATCCACTAGATCCCGTTGGAATAGTCAACACCGATGCTGTAGTCAACTGATGTTTCAACTCCTCAAAGCTTCTCTGAAACTCGTTATTCCATTTCAATGTCACAATCTTCCTCAGAAGTTTATTCAGAGGGGCCGAGATCAAAGAAAATCTTTCAGCAAACCTCTGGTAATATCCAGCTAATCCGAGGAAACTCCAGATCTTTGATACATTCTTCGGAGTTTCCCATCTCATTACTACCTCTATCTTCATTGAATCCACTTGAATACCATGCCCAGTTACTATGTGACCCAAAAATACCACTTGATTAAGCCAAAATTCACATTTACTAAATTTGGGATACAATTGTTGTTCTCTCATAAGCCGCAAAATCATTCTCAGATGCTCGGCATGTTCTTCAATGCTTTTCGAATACACCAAAATATCATCAATGAATATAATTATAAACCGATCTAGGTAGGGCTGAAACACCTTATTCATTAATGCCATAAATGTAGCTGGGGCATTAGTCAACCCAAACGACATTACTAAGAACTCGAAATGCCTATACCTGCTCCTGAAAGCACTCTTTGGTACATCAACCTTTGCTATCTTTAGCTAATAATACCCAATCCTTAAATCGAGCTTAGTGAACACTTGAGCTCTCTGTAATTGATCAAATAAGTCATTAATTCTAGGCAACGGGTACTTGCTCTTCACTGTAACCCGAATAAGTTGCCTATAATCAATGCACAACCTCAAAGTGTCATCTTTCTTCTTTATAAATAACACTAGAGCTCCCCAGGGTGAAACACTGAGTCTAATGAATCCCTTCTCAAGCAGTTCCTGCAACTGAATCTTTAACTCCTTTAGTTTCACAGATGTCATCCTATATGGAGGAATGGATATAGGAGCAGCACCTGGAACTAAGGCAATCGTGAACTCCGTTTCCTATTATGGAGGCAAACCAGGTAATTCAGCAGGAAACACGTCCAAGAATTCCTTAACCACAGGACTATCCTGTACACTCTGCTCAACTCGAGTATCAATCACTTTGGCCAGATAAGCCTCACATTCGCCATATATGAACTTTAAAGAACTCACAAATGAGATCAGTCTTGCTAGCACTGCTTGGTTAGTACCTCTGAACACTGCTCTCAGCTTATTAGGAGACTCTAAAATTACTTCCTTCGTATAACAGTTCGTGATGGCCTTATGAGTAGTGAGCCAATCCATGTCTAGAATAATATCTATCTTCTTTAACTGTAATACAATCAAGTCTACTTCTAACTCTGCTTGATCAAATTCGAATCAAACACTTCTTACAGACCTCCCCAATCACGGTGGTACTACCTATCGGTGTACTCACCTCTAATCCACATCTCAATAACTCTCTATCACAATGCAATTTAGCTGTCATATGTGGTGTGATAAATGAATGTATAGATCCAGGATCTAGCAATGCATAAACCTCAAAAGTAAATAGTGATAACACACTTGTAACAACATTTGGAGACTCTGAGCCTCTTGCCTCGTCATGGCATATACTCTGGCCTGAGACTACAGTTGATTGCTACGTACCTCAGTCCTCCCAACAATATTCCCAGAACTCATCCTGCCTCTGCCACGGCCTCTCTGTCCAGTCCCACTGGCTCAACTCTACTAAATAATGGGTTCTGTTGCCATACTTCCTCTTCCACCATACTGTGCTCCAGACATTACAGGGCAATCCTTGATCCGATGATCAAGTGAGCCACATCGAAAACAGGCTCCTGTCAACCTCCAACATTCACCACTGTGCTTATTCCCACAATGTTCACAAGTTGGCAACTGACCCGATACTGTATCTCTGTCCCAAACTGTACAAAACTACCTCTCTATCTGAATCCCGACTGTCTAGATCCAATCAGTGTCCTAAAAGCTCGGTTCTGTCGATTACTGAATCTTCTGCTAGAATCTCCCTCAGAATCACTGGGCCTCCTCTGTCTCAACTCAGATATATGCTCAATCTGACTATCTTTTAACAACTGCTCAAAACAAATCGAGGCAACTCGTAATTTCGTAAAATTACCCAGATTAGAAATAGTTAACCTCATCCGGATTCCCATATTCAAGCCGTCTTCAAACCTTTTGCACTTGTCTTCCTCAGTAGGAACCAAAGTAGTGGCATAACCCATTAGTTCATTAAATTTCACTTCATACTCTGCTACAGTCATCTTGCCCTGCTTCAAATCCATAAATTCTTTCTTCTTTCTATCCATGTAGATCTTGGGAATATAGTTTTCCCTAAAAGCCCTCAAAAAATCTCCCCAATTCAGATGGCAAGGCCTGGTGGTACTGCCTGGAACAGTTTTCCACTACTGGTATGCTAGGCCTTGCCGTAGAGATATAGCATAGTTGAACCTCTCATCCGAATTTGATCAAAGACCCTCTTAGTTCTTTCTAACCATCCTTTGGCCTCTGCAGAGTCTGTACTTCCGTAGAAGTCGACAGCCCCCTGCTTTCGCAGTTTATCGTACCTCCTTTCCCTTCTCTCGGAAATCCTTGAAGGCATTCTCTCAGGTCGAGATACTGACGACTCTCTACTGGCTCTTTCCAATCCTATGTTAGTTGAGTGTTCTATTTGATTGCGTACGTCAGATAACCTATAACACACAATAACTTCAATTATCATCCGAAATTTTCACAACATTTCATGCCTTATAATTAAAATCACAAATCACACATTTGCTAAAATCCAAAATTTCCTCATTTTATATCATAACCATAATGTACATTGTAGCTTAAAGTTCAACATCTAAGTTTATATAACACCATCATATGAGTATAACAGCTCAGTCTACATAGTATGCTACAAACATGAGGAATAACAAAAGATAATAATAGACTATGTCTTCAATTGCCAGCTGACTGACCCTTGAGCCATATCTGATTGTCAAAGACACAAAATATGCTTCCATGGAGTCTTAGAAGCTAGGTCGTCTCACTCTTGAACCTGAAATTGTCAATGGTGCAATTTTGATGAGTTTTATGAACTCAGTAGAGTAACCATCCTCGATGGTTCACTCATGTTATAAAACATAATCAATCATAAACATATTGTCACACAGCTCATATCAACTTCATTAGCATCAAGTTCTATCACAAACAAATTGTATTTCAGTCAAACAATTTATTCAAACTATCACTACATTATATTTGAATAAAACACGATCATTGGTTTAATACCATGCATTCAAACTTATAACATTCTTTCAGCTTTACAAATCATTCAGTGAATTCAAATCATATATGAATGTTATATGTATGAGACTCACATTCGTTTTTACATTGTTGTAACTGTATGCTTTTTCAGTATCTCGTTTCACCGGGCTTGTTTATCATAGTGAGCCTTAGGCTCTAACCGCATATGTTTAAGCTTTAAGCTCTTTTCAGTAGCAGTCTCAGTCAGTAGCAACACCAGTCACAACTGCCTTTATATAACATGTATTGAAATGAAATGCATGCCACAATTCATTCAATGCAGTCAATCACTTTCATGCACTTTATCTCAGTCAATATAGTCAATCATAGCATTCAGTCACATTTAGTTGAGAATCACTTAGGCAGTCTCATTCACATAAAAGTAGCACTTCCAATGTTATTCACATGCATTAAAACTCCTCGGACATTTCATGTTCGGAATCCAGTACACAATCAGTACATGTTCATCACATATCAAATTCAATTCAGTAATATCAGATCAAATTAAAGTGAGACCATCTTATGTTACTTACAATTGCTCCCTTAAGTCTGTTGCCTTGACATTCCGGCAATATCAGGATGTGATCATACTACTTACTCTCCTGTATACATTAACATAATTTTACATTACTGTACTGCTTATGTAATTGAGTAAACACATGTATAAATGTATCATGTATCGTGCATGTGCAATGACAAATTCTCGGGTATATTTCTATAACAAATTGATGTACTCCAATAGTGCCAAAATTCACACACTCATTCACTATTCACACACTCATCCATTACTCCAGCTTTTGCTGAAGCATCCCATTCGGGTCAACTTTGCATAATCAATAAGAGCAAGAAAACGATGTATTTTTGCAACACTTTCTTCTAGACAATTGTTCCTCTGTGTCTTAAGTTTCTAATGACACCAAAATCATAAAAATTGGTTTATTATTCTATGAGTTATACTCAAAATACCACATATTGTGTGCATTTAAAATTTTGGTTAAAGCATGATCCTGCATTCAAGTTATACATCTCATATCTCTTAATTCCAATATCCAAAAATTACAAACTTTATACCAATTTAAAGCTAAGAGAATAAGCTACAATTTGGTGAAGACACCTTAGTCTAATTCGGCCTACATCAATACAGTTTATTCAATAACAACAGGATATGATTTCTGTCCCTGGTAGTGTACAGCCTAAGCCTAGACTCAATTTCATGCCCATTTTGAAATTATTAAAGACAGAACTAAAATTTGACTTCCTCAAGAAAGTTGTAGACATATGTCTCTTGTTTAATCTGAATCAAGAATCAATCCATTTAGAAATGTACAAATCAAGATATAATCAAAATACCAAAGTATGTTCAATGAAAATTCTCTGGTTCATAACATTCTAGAACACTTCCTCACTTTCATCCAATCAGTCATTTTCAAATCAATTCATATGGCTCTAAATTTTTATGAAGAGGAAAAGCAATGTCTTAGGAGTGTATTGGTTTAATTTTCAAGTCATTTGGAAGTCGGGAGACAAAGTTATAACAAAATGAATGAAAGATGTTCAAAATAGTCTCTCTACAGTAACCTTTGGTGCAACTCCTCTTCACTTCTCTCTCTAAAACGCAAGTCTTCTTTTTCTTCACCGAAACCTAGTTTTCTTCTTCCATTTTTTCTTCCAAATTTTCCACTTTTACACTTCATGACTAATACATCCATTACGTAAACCAACTTTCCTACTCCCCTTTCAGCTCAACAACACACAACAAACCAAAATCCAAAATGCAAACATAATCATCCAAAAACTGCATATTACTGTTCACGCAAAATCCACACCTCTGCATGTTTTCATTTTTCTATCTTACATTCATCTTATGCATTTTTCCACCTTCTTCTACACTTTCATTTCATCAAAAACTTATCATTTTATCATTTCTATATCAGGACGTCACCCAATTCATTTTTCCTTATCTTTAAACTCACTTCAGATCATCTCAAAAACACCCACACATATTCCCGCATATCAAAAGCGAACAGAAACAGAGCATATATATTCATATGTCAGCTTTCATGAACTTCTGCATTTTTTTAGCATCCATTTACAGTCCAAAAAAAACATAGAACTTATAGTATACGGTTCTACATCACTCACGCATGCATCCATCCACAAGCATGAAAACATCATCTCTTTGTCATTTATCATTATTATAACCATGAAAATGAAAGCACAACTTACTTGTTCAGCAAAATTTCAGAGCTTAAGAGAATGAGTTGTCGATGGAGAGAAGCAAGGACAGAAAAAGACAACCAAATAATTTAGCTCATCTTTTGCAAGGTGTTACGGTGATTTGATAATCAAGCATATAAACCAAATGCATAAGAATGAAAATCGTATGATGGTTCGGTGATGGGGAATAAGGAAAGGAGTGGGTGATGATGTTCAATAAGACCACTGAGAGAAAGAGAGAGAGCTGGAGTCTTGTTCTTCTTCTTTTTTTTCATTTTCCTCTTTTTTTAACATACACGTGGCACCTATGCATGTAATCCATTTGTCATGGATGTGAGGCTGCCATGTGTCACACTTCCATTTGTCTATTTTTCTTAGTCCAAAATACCTCAAATTTTTGAAAAATTTCTAAAATTCATCAAAAATTTCGAAATAATCATAATACTCTCTAAATAAATTTTCAACACAAATAATCCACAACTCACATTTTAATCTCATTTATAAATCAGTTATACCCAGAAAATATCAATGAATGCATGTACAATTATTTTAATGTATTAAAAATAAATATTCACATGTGTGTGAATATACAATGATGCATGAGCATGCAATGTACTTCTAATTTCTCACAGTACACTCAATTCACTATTATGGGGTCTAGCCTCGAACATGGGATGTTACAATATTTTTGTATAAATAACTTAAAAAGTATAAATCCAACCTAATTTAGAGGTCAACACTCTTATACCAACTAATGTGAACCCCAAAAGGACAAAGCCTTGAATCATAAAATAAGCAAGCACAAATTTTACCCCAGGAAAGCCAAACTAGGATAAGTACAATGAAAACTTGAACTCAATCTTATGAAGAAGCACGAACCAAAGTTAACAAAAGGATATAGATGCCACACTCTAGAAATAGGTGAGAAGGGGAGCGATAAGTTGAGTTTTTAATGCCATAAGATTGAATTAATCTTTATAAATTCATAATTTCAATGAAGAACACAAGAGAAATTTTCTCTTAATTTTCTTAAAATGTCAATTATGATTTTTAAGTATAATAACAAGTCAATTTATAGGTTCCCCAACAATTCTTAGGAAAAGGGGAACAATTAAGTCTTTTGCATGACCAAGGATACCTTACAAACTTAAATATTACCTAGAAACTCAAAGAAGAATGCCTAGAAACTCCATTCTGCCTAAAAAATCCGTACAACGAAGTTTAGGTGCATTGTTCTAAACATTTATAACCCATTTGACTTTAAAAGAGGTCTATTAATACTTAAAGCACGTGAATGACATGTTGGTATCTTTTTACATCTTTTATGCTTGTTTTGGTCCAAAAAAACTTGTTTAGCCTAAATCTCTTGAATCAACAATTTAGTGCTTCGTTGATCTTCTTAGCCCTTAATCTTATAATTGGACCATCTGGAATGTGCAAAGGTCTTTAGCAACTTTTTGTGCATCATCTCCTTGGTTCTCGCCACTTGGCTCAACACTTAATATTAATACAATTTGGTTGAATTATTCCATTAGGTTTCTTGACTATGATATTGTTCAAAATATTAGGTTTATTTGTATTTTGTATTATATGTGGGTCCATTGGAAATAACCACTCTACTAGGTAAGAGTAAGACTGCATATTACTGAATCTTCCCAAATCTTGCATTTCAGTGATACTCTCAATTAGGGTTATTGTTGTTGTTGTTGTTGTAAATTGCATAAGTAATACGATAAGTCACACTCTGCAAAATAACAAAAGAATACTGTTTTGAGGTTGTAAGCATATATTTTGTGGTAGGTGATAGTGTCATCCAATCTACAATGTGATGGTAAAGTTTATTGGTTCACATTTTCTATCTCTTATATAAGAGAATCCATAAGGAAAGAAAACTAATAAGAATAACATCATGTACATCTCTATTTAAATGTAAGGTTTTTAATTATATATTATTATTTAGTTGACTTATAGAGATTGACTAAATATTATGTTTATCACTGAACCAAGTGACAAATACAGAATTTTCCTGTGTCTTAAAATTTTGGTGTGGGAATTACACGGATAAGAGATTATGGTAATTTCATGTGTATATGCTTTATGCATATTTAAATATTGTTGCTAATACAAATGATTTGCGGTGGAAATAATCGACTAAGATAGGAATGCACCTCTGAGATTGAGTGATATCAAGTGACTTCAATTCGTTAAGCCTTCAATACCTATATCCTACAATAAAAATTTGAATTAAAAATGCACATAAGTCACCATTTAACGATTAAGATTATGTTGTAGATTGCTATTTGACAATTAATGTAAAGATTATTCTAGCATGCTATACCAATTTATTTTAATTTGAAATTCATTGTGAATTTTTACATTGTTGCTTGAATTTAGATACTTGAAATAAGTTTTAGTAGCTTTTAAATTGTCCAACAGGTTAAGTTTCCCCAATAATGTGTTTGTTGGAAAGAAAAATGAAATGTGGAACTAATCGGCAAATAGCCCATTTTTACTACGGTCAATTGTAAGTTGTTTTGATAATAATTGAAAAGGGCGGTGTTTAGGAAATTATTTAACATTATCATCTATCTTCCATTAATGCATCTTCTCCGATTAAATATTGTAACTAACAAATTAAAATTTTTTAGTCAAATGTTTAAATACCATAATGATATCATTATGGTATTTAAACATTTGACTATCATTATGGTATTTAAACATTTGACTAAAAATGGACATTATAGTAATTTTGTAATGGCAGCAATTCAAATTCTGAATTACGCGTTTGCGTTATTACCCAAAACCCCATCAACCAAAATACACAAGAGTAAGATAAACCACAACCAATTGAGGGTAATTTCGTAACATAATTCATCCAACTCTTTTGCTCTAATGCCCCTAAAATTTTCTCACTTTTCCCACCAATTGCTTTTTTCTTTTTCTTCTCTCTCATTCTAAGGCTCAGAACTAAAACAAGACTCCTTCATCTTCCCGAATTGCCGTTGACCTTTTGCATTATTACCACCAAGGTTTTGAAATCCGAACCGAACATCGAACCGGAGGCCTTATTGGTCATCGATTTGATCGATTCGATCGGTTCAACCACCGGTCGAACCGGTGTGACATCATAATTATGCAATAATTACATTTAATTATATATAATATTAGTAATATTAAAAAATAGAAAAATATACCAAATAATATAAAAAATATTAAAAAATAAAAATTCATTGAACTAGTGGTCGAACCAATCGAACTGGACCTGTTCGACCGATCAATTGACCAGTTTTTATCGGTTCTCACTGGTTCAATTAGGGACCGATTTTTAAGAGTCACCCGGACCGGATAGTCAACTGATCACTAGTCGAACTTGCCGGTCTGGTCTGGGTTTCAAAACAATGATTACCACGTACCACTCCTACCCCACTATGTTCATGCTCTTTTAACTCACGTCAAATCCTCTATTCCAATTACTTTGTTCCAACCCTGTTACATTAAATCTCATCAATACATTAACTAAATCGGAAGTGAAAAATCAAAGGTCAAAATTTCACAAAGTTCTTGTTTTGTCGCACTTGCTTCAAATTAAAACTGACGGTTGCTTATCTGAAAGTAACCGAATTAGCAATTACAATTTTTTCAAAATTTAATCACAAGTAGAAAAACTTAATATGCAGCAAATAAATCAACACATGATATTTGTTAACGTAGTTTGACATGCAAGACTTACGTCTGCGGGGCCCTTACTCAGATTAATCAACTTTCACTACAGTACAATAGGCTTACACAAGGTTATTACGGAGCCGACATCACTAACTCCTTGACGCTATGCACTCTTATTTACACTCTTAAAAGTTATCTAACACCCAATATCATGACATCTTCATACTAATCTTAACATAAGATTTTGAAACAACAATCGATAACAAAGATAACAAATTATCTCAAGTGATTATATCAAGAATTACAAGAAATAATAGAACACTCCCTCACATATGCAGCCTCATGAAAATGTTATCAAGCATTTGGCTTGATTTTGACTTCAAATTACCTTATTTTACTTAGTTTTTGATATTTTTCAAGAAATTATACTAACATTCGAATGATATGATTCAAGAATCGGAGGCCATTTCAAGTAAAATCCTAAAAAAAATCACAATTTTTAGTTGAAAATGATCTAGCCTACACCCTTGTGTTAGCCCAAGTGACACAAACTAAGCTATGGTCATGCGTATGACCATATGCAAATTAGAGGATAAATAGGAAGATACATAGTTCATTGACACAATTATACCAAATATCGTATCCATTACTCAGAGGAAATAGTTAGATCCACGGTTTAATGACATCATACTAATAGAAATTGTGGAGAAAATAGTGAAATCTATGGTTTGAGCCACGATCATGCTCATATTGTATCTGAAGTAGAGCAAAACATATTTAAGTGTTAAAATCCTAATCTCAAGAGGACTTTAGCCAACTTTTGGAGAAAATGCACAAAAGAGATATCTTTTTCTCTATAAAAGTTAGGGTTAGTCATTAAGAGGCTCCTAAAATCCTAAAGAACATTTTCTCGGTTGTTTTTTTGCCAGAGAATCGAGATCTAAATCAGTAATGGGTATATGTTAACTTGAAGTGAAAACGACCCAACTGAAATTAAAGAGTCACCTACACACTCAACATCAATCCAGCTCATGTGGTATAAAATTAATGGACATATTAAAAATATCATGGTATTAAGGAAAGTATAAGAGTGCTTGGATATTATTGCACAATTATTAGACCAATTGGAGGAGCAATTGTCGACTCGTCTTCTAGACAAAGGACCACCAAAAGACCACCACATCTTTCATAAAATTTTCTCACAGTATCCATTCTCATCAATATTCCGAACAAAACGGACTGGAGTTTATTAGTAGCGTTGCCTTTTGACATACTCGGCTAAAATTTCAACACTGTCAATGTGCTTATCACTTTGTTTTTTCCCCCTACATAACCGAAACCATATTGTGTTGTCACCAAAATTCAGCACATGATGCTCGATTCCTCATTTCTACTTAGAAAATATTCATCATCTTCCTCATCACACTCAATTTTGTAAAAGTATCTACTATCCTTATACCTAATTCTTTTACTATATCTATATTTCATTCATTTAACCCTCCTAATTTATGCAATTGACCTTAATGACACACTAATGTTCTATTGTAAAATTTTCCTTTCTCAAAACTTGTTATGCCTTGCGTACTTAAGGTATAAATTAACTATCAGTTCTGGATTTTTGAACTTCATTCCAATTTCAATTACCACCTTTACCCCAATGTCCTTTACCTCCCTGCATAAGATCCTCACATCCTCTATTTCATTACTCATCCCCGCTACACCACTATATTATACCACAAATATTATAACATTATTAAGAAAATATCACTTCACTACATAAAGTATACCACTAGATAATATAACAGATATTCATAAATGTTAAATAAAAATCAGAACATATACTAAAATATACTAAATAAATGGATAAGTTTCAAACTGAAATTTCAAAGACATTAAATGGATAAGTGTCAAACTGAAATTTCAACTTTGAAACATGACACTAGATCTTCTTTCTCATTCTTCTTTTCAAACTATTTTTCTCTCCTTACTACACCAACTTCCAGTCTAAACAAATACCAACTAAGTTGAAACTCATGTTAAACAAAATTTTATGTTACAACTTACAAATAATTTACAATAAAAGTATCTAAAACTCTACATCTCATTTTTCATAACAACATTACCACTTCTCACTCATACATTTATATGCAGCTCTTAAAATTTTATTATTCCAAAATTATTACAACTAATACATACATGTTTTCATGTTGGACTAACACTTGTAATACCTAAATGTAATTATTTTGCTTCTATTATCTACCAAGCAAACACTCAATAGAAGTAAAATAATTACTAATAGGTGACAATAGCAGAAGACACAAAAGGAACTTGCAAATTTTTGCTGCAAATTGAAGATGGAGGTTAGCAAAGTCAAGTTTCTAACAAATGATGAATGTGATTGGTGGACCGAACAAGCAAGCTTTCCTTATAAGAGACTGACTTTTGTTTTTTGCATATTTGTCCTTAACATGTTAATAACAATTTTGTCCGTTAACTAATACTAAAACAACACAAGTAGTCTCATAATTGTTTAATAAGTTTTAATCTTAAGTGGTACCAAGCAAGTACACTGGCTGCTTAGTTAATCATATTGAATCTCACATGATTCAGAACGACCAAAAATTTTGTAGCGATTGTCTGCAACATTGTCATAAACAAAGTCCCTTAGAAACCTGCAAGCAAATCTAAATTATAAGATCAACTTTCCCTGTTTTAAACAAGAACGTAGGTAATGAAATTGCAGAAGGAATTGAAAGTATTACTTACAAAGGCACAAACTTTAAGAAAACAGCTAGCTGAGGAAAAGGCAAATCTATGTATTCCATTATCTTAAGCACCGCGTCTGACTTGATAAATGATCTGCAGTTCACCTCAAGGCCTTAAATTAGAGTGTCTGGAAGTTGAATTTGATAAAATTCTATTCTCCTTTCATTGAATTTCTCTGTCCCTATGTTAATCACATACCTATCTTTCTCAACAAGTACAACGCTTGAGATATCATCAGGGGCTCTTCCTGATCTTCTGAGCAAGTTTTTTCCAGCCTCACTCTGGAGAGCTTCAAACCTAATTCTCCTATCCAGCTCAAAATCAACAAACAATTAGACAACCTTCTTAGAGGATAAATCAAAACTAAAATCATTATTTATGTATAAATATTTGCAAACAAATATCAACTTAAGCTATGATATCGTCTTTAACAAATGGCTACCAGGCCACAGCAATTATCCAACAGAATAAATAAAATGGACAACTGATCACGTCCAAACTCAGTCAATTATCATACTGTAGTTCCTAGAAAGATTGTCATATCTACCAGAAGAAAAGTATGGACCAACTATGTTGTGTGCATACCTGCTACGATCATTATCACGAACAAACTTCACACCCCCATTGCAAAGGTTGCACACACCTGCATGCGCATAAAACCAAAAAGAAGAAGAAAATAGAAAACGGGAATTCACTTTTCAATCGGTAAACGGGAATTCATCTTGGGATAGAGTTTAATTCAATTACCGTCGAACAACATAATAGGTCTAGAATCACTCTTGAAATAGCTATTAGTTGCCTGAACCCAGTCCACAGCATTGTCTTTGCCATGTGATGATGATGATAGAGTTGCAGATACTCCGAGCCGCCGTCTATGATGAGGTGTGGGTGTGACGCTCAGCCCTGCGTAAACCGCTAGAGGAAGGACCGACATAGTTGTATAGAAAAATCTCAAGAGTTACTTGGTCAGAATATTCGACAAAGAGTTATGCTGTTTTTGATGCACTATTGAATGGCTATTGGAAACGTACGAGTAGAGTGGTGACGTGGAAGTTTCTTCTTCTTCTTCTGCTAATGAAATATTTAAATATTTTATAAAGCCACGTCAGGAAGAAAATGGTATAGTTAGTTCTCGTGGAGCCTTGGAAGTAGATCGCTGTCCCAAGATCTCTCTCTCCTTAGTCCTCTTCCCATCTTAATTTCTCCTCGTTCTCAGGCCTGTCAATGATCTTCCTCTTTACTTAATTTTGATTGCTTGACTTGCTATTATGTTTTTCGTGTTATTGGCTTGTTAATTGTCATTGGTGATCTATTGAATTGAACCGGTGTGTTGGCTTTGGGATTTGGTTGTATTGGTCTATGCAGGGATTGCCCAGAGAGAAAAAGAAACGAACAAAAAGAATAAAGGGAAAATGGGTTTCATCGGAGACACCGTTGACTCGATCAAGTCCATCCAGGTCCGGCAGCTCCTCACTCAGGCTGTCAGTCTGGGTAAGTTTATACCTTTGTGTACAAGTTTGAGGAAAGCCATGGTCTTGATATAGGAGGCCTTTCATCCTGTAAGATGTAGGGATTACTTTGGCCATTGGGTTATTCGATTTTCTGCAAACTAGCTATATCCATATATTTTCACAAGGTTAATTAGCCTAATGCATCTGGCATTGCATCCAATGAGCCTTAAAGACTCATTAAAACTAAAACATGGAACTCTGTCAGTACTGCTGATAGTATGTTTCTGTGTCAGCCTCGTTGGTATACCTTCACTTTAAGTCGCTTCCTCTTTGACGTTTTTCTAGTTTAAATTTTAACTGATTCTCTTGAAATAATAATGCAAGCATTTGGCTTAAGATAATAAATCAACACTTCTAAAGATGTGATCTTGGAGCATTTGATTGTATCCTATCTATCAGAGTATCTCGTCTCCTGAGTCATCTGCTGTGGATTTCAGGAATGATTGTCACTTCTGCACTAATAATATGGAAAGCATTGATGTGTATAACCGGCAGTGAGTCTCCTGTGGTGGTTGTTCTTTCTGGTAGTATGGAACCTGGCTTTAAGAGGGTACGAGAAACTTTTCCATTTAAAGTATAGTTCTTACATTTACTTCTGTATATTTAGTTTAAGTAACTAGTTATGCAACATAAGTAGGGAGTCAATATGTTGTTTTTGTTACGAAAAACTTTTCCATGTATGTTAAGTATAGATCTTATATTTACTTCTACGTATTTAGTTTAAGGAACTAGTAATGCAACATAAGTAGGGAGTCAATATGTTGTTTTTGTTAATTATGTTGTTGTTACGATTATGAATCCCATGAAATTATATGTACATTCGGACATCTTTATTTACAGGGAGATATTCTGTTTTTACGCATGAGTAAAGATCCTATTCGCACAGGGGAGATTGTTGTTTTCAATGTTGATGTAAGCTCACTCTCTATTTCTAATTTTTTGCTCCTGCTTTATTAAATCATTTTGTTGTGTTGTCATGTTGGTTTACGTTTGGTGGTTTTGGTGGGTCTTAAAATTTCTTATACTAGAAACATATTTCCGTCTTAGTTAGTGCAATTTTTTTGGTTCTATTTTAAGCTTTGTTTCTCTCAGGAGTAAGCCTTTAGACCATTTTCTACTGATAAAGTACGTTAAATAATGTTCAATTAGTAAAGAAACTGACTCCAAACATGTAGGGAGGATACAATTTGATTTTCATTTGGCATGGCTAATGGAGCATATCAAAATATTCTTTTCATGGATCACTTCCTTATCTCATGTGATTTATGTGTTGCAAAAGCTTTACTTACTGCTTGAAATAGACAAAGGAAGAGTGAAAAATCAGCATGGATTTCCTGTTACTATTGTTTTAATGGCCACACTGTTCTCCCTCTCATGGATGTGTTTGAATTAATCATTGTGAGTGTTGATGATATCAGTTGCATTATATTCAGTGAACTGTTACTTATATAAATTACTAGTTCGGACCTCATAATTAAGCATTTGACTTCTTTTTTTTTGCATATGAACTTTTCCTCTTGGTCTTCCAGTATTAGTATGGTGGCATGTTATTGAGTTTATCCTTGGATGTTTGCTTTTCATGTTATTTAGTTAGCTTTTGTTCTGATTACATTTCTTCTAAAAGATGCCTATTGCTAATTATTGATCAGGGTCGTGACATTCCAATAGTTCATCGTGTGATTAAGGTATGGTTTTACTGCCTTACCTTACTTACTGCTGATTCATTTTTAACACAACTTTTGATAAGCTAGTGAAACCTATAAAATTCAAATAATGCGTATAAACTTGCAATTCTTGTTGGTTTGTTTACTGTGAAGGGTGAGAGGAAGGGAGGTTTCTTGTTATATGCATTGAAGAGTTGCTGATATGACTTATCATACTCTTATCTTTAGAATAATCATTGGTTCGTGAAAATTTGCAGGGGAAATTGAAGAAGGCATATTTTATGCCCTGCATTCAGTTGTATCATAGTCAATGTCTTGTGATTCTTTCGTTTAATTGACTTGGCAGGTCCATGAAAGGCAAAATACTGGGGAAGTTGAAGTCTTAACAAAAGGTACTAGTCCTTGATGTGAAGATCGATTCCTTCAACTTTAGAAAGGTTCTTTTATGTAAATATCTCATTAAATGTAACATGTAGTTTATGCCTGTTGGTACATATTGTTAAAATTTGTAAGTTGACCAACTTTGATCGCATTGTATCTTCTTATTTACTTCTAAGGGGATAATAATTATGAGGATGACAGAATGCTATACGCACAAGGTCAGCTTTGGCTTAATCGGCACCACATCATGGGTCGTGCCATTGGGTAAAATTCTTAAATAAACTCGACCTTTGATAGTGGAATGTTCGTTCCAAGAATGCAGAGGTTCTCATGTCAATTAATCCTCTTATTGAAGGTTCTTACCATATGTTGGTTGGGTGACCATTATCATGACTGAAAAGCCTATCATCAAGGTTTGCTTCTTTGTGAATATTTTCTGGATTAGATTGATTTTCAAGTGCCATTTTTACCTTGATTCTGTTTATCTTCCTTTTACAGCATCCCTGATTCTCTTGTGCCGTGTTACACTTTTGCAGCCTCCCAATTTTTATTGCTTACCCTCTTTTTTTTTTTTTAATCTATCTCCATATTGACTAAAAATGGCTTCTATTATAACTCTTTTAATTTCTTGCTCATTTTTTTCATGCTTGAATCTGACATAAGAAAATGTTGACTTTGTATGATGTTTGTAGTATATTCTTATTGGTGCACTGGGATTACTTGTCATAACTTCGAAGGACTGAAGCTTAAAGCAAAACCAAGGTTCGACGACATTCAAACTAAAATGTCCGAGTAATGCTTACGAGCACTACAGTGCTTGAATCTCACAGTTAGGTATCCTTTTTTGTACGCTAGACGAATGAAATAGACTAACTTGATAAATTAAGTTTCAAGAGAAGATTATACATGAGTAGCATCAGAAACTTGATTATGTTTTGATTTGATGCATCTCCGTTCAAAGTTTCTGTTTGTTCATTAACTCAGTTAGATTAGTAGAAAACCTGCACTTACTATCAATTAAAGAAAGCTAAAGGAAAAAAATCACATCTGAGAGTGGATTTAAGTTGAAGTTCATACCACAATACATGTTTGAAGCATATATATATATATATATATTTTTTTTTTTTGGGTTCATAGTTTTACTTTACTATCCTCTCTTTGCAGAATCTCTAATCAATGAATTTTAACCGAAATTCCTGAACTAGTAAACTTTTATGAAACCAGTGTAGAGTTTCATATTCTAAAAATATGGTGCTGGTCTTGTCATACAAATCTGAGGCCTGTTAGTTAAAGGAGCTTAAAGAAGTTAACTAGCTTTTGGTTCAATTGAGAGCAAGGAGCTGAACGATGTCTTCTGCCCTTTTTGTTATTTTGTTATTTTTATTTTTGGTCTTCTTCACTGAAGTTAGCAACCAGTGATAAGGTTGGTTGCTCCTGATGTATGGAAAAACATGTTGAAGCATTGGCAATACAAAGGCCTAAATAGATCCACGAGAGGTTTTGGACCAAAAGGTTAAACCGCATGGCAGCTATGGATAAA
>JANZXV010000005.1:27986919-28004046 GCA_027576455.1 Erythroxylum roigii | reverse complement strand
GTAGTAAAGTGGTTTGCCAAATCCTAAGTGGGAGCTTAGGTAGAGGACGTAGGTCTTAGCACCGAACCTCTATAAAACAGTGTTTGCCCTTCTTCTCTATACTCTTAATTTAATTTGATTAAATTGTTTGTGTGTATTAATTCCGTGCTTTTGTAAAACTCTGCGAAAAAGATTAAAGATCTATTCAACCCCCCCTTCTAGATCGTTTACATCTTGCTCATTGCTTTGTTTTGGTACTTTAAACTAGGTCATTTAATTATTCATTTCTAATTCCATCAATTTGTTAAATTAGATAATAAAAAGACAGTTACTATTAGTTTTTGTAGTTCTCATGGGATCAACACTTATATTCACGTAAGCTATAGTATTATAATGACAGGCACACTTGCTTAATGATCTTTACTATAGTTTTGATAGGATACATACACATATTATCGTAACCAATACCCTGCCTCACCCAGAGGATGTGAAACCTTTTCAATAGAAGATCTTTTGTTTTTTGCAAAATTAAAATTCAATAGAAGATCTTCTCGTACCTAACCTAACACTTAAATTTAAGCTCTACTTTCACTTTAACCTAGCCCTCTAATCTGCCTTAGGTTAATAAGTCATAGATCAAACCTACTAAAGCCATTCTTTAAATGCCTAAAATGGACCAAAATTTTCCTTGTATTAGGAAATTTTATTATGCTATAAAATTGATCTTTAGTATAGTTTGATAGGATACATACACACATTATCATAATTAATGTCCCACCTAGCATAGAGCAAATACTTTTAATAGAAGGTCTTCTCTTATTTGGCCTAAAATTTAAAGTCAAGCTCTACTTTCACTTTAACCTAGTCTTCTAATCTTTCTTGTGTGAATAAATCATAAATGAAACTTGATAAAGCCATTCTTCTTGCACCTAAAATGAACCAATTGATCTTGTAATAGAAAGTTCTATTATGGTACAAAAATTGAAAAATGACGATAATTTCCTTTTCAATTGGATTATCTTAAAATGGTGGCAATTAAAGTTTTAATTCTTCTATGTTTTGACCCTTCATAAGTGTCATTTTCTTCTCTCTTGTAGAATTTGATACCTAAATTTGCTAGAATAAGATATCACATTTTGATACTGATTATTTTTTTTCAAATGAAACCCAAGAGAGGTGTGAATTTGGTATTATAAAAATCAATTAATTACACTTGATCCCTTCATTGTTTGCCCTTTTCTATTTAAACCATTGTATTTTGAAAACTATTATTTACCATATTACAATACTTTTTAACTATCATGCATCCATTTGTCATTCATTCATAGGCTAAAAGGATGTTTTATTAGAACTTAATAATTTCATTGTTACATCATTTTGGATAAAAATAGAGAGCAAACTAACAAAATATGATAAAAGAGGTTGTGTGATAGCTAAATATTACTATAAAGGGTAAGTGATAATTTTTAAAATATGAGATTTGAAATGAGAAAAGGTCAAACCACATGGTGGTCCAAGATATTTAACCCTTAAAATTTTGAATCAATTAACAAATGACTAAACTCAGTATTAATGAAAGCTAAGCTATGAAGAATGGATAAAATAGTTGATTATAGAAATGTAAACCATTGAAGCAAGGGAAGAAAGAATGACTTCATAACTAACTATGGAATGATTGGCCTATATCTATTCTCCAAACTTCTTTTTAGGAATTTTGAATTTTTTTATACCATTCAATAAGTGAAAAAACACACTTATGCAATGTTTTTCTTCGATGGTGAAGAGTAACACAGAACAGATCTCTCCCTAGTAGACTTTCTCTAATGACAAAACAAGAATCTTCAACCAATCCTTTCTATAACAAATTATAATAAAGCAATCTTCACATAAACTTGCTCTTTATAATTATCTCAAATTCATTAACTTCTTATTGCTCTCGTTTTCTCATACTTTTTTTCAAATAAAATTCTATGATTTTAAATATCCAACGAAAAATCCATCTAAAAACTCAAGAAATTTTATATGTATCCTTCATCTAATCATTTGGTTTTTAATAAGCAAATAATTGTTGCCTTATTATAAAAGGTACTATTTCAATCTTTGAGAAGATTTGATTAGTTGCCTATTACATATTTTCCTCCAAAGTATATCCAAAATACAATTAAAGAAATAATATATCATTGTTCTATTAAGCATATTGATCTCCTACATTATTTTATGCACGATATTCTTGTAACACTTTGCTTATGCTGACTTTCCTAACATCTTGGGCATATATTTGCGAAGCTTATATAGTCAACTTGTTTACAACCAATTTGGTGCCATCTTCTTATATGCTCATAAACAATCTACATGTAACTGATCAATTTTTAACCACTTGATATGAGAATCACTTACATAACCTACATGATTATTGTCAAGTTAATCAATACCGAATCAAGCACAATGTTAATCTAAACAATGACAATGTTTTCAAGGTTGATTTGCTTATAGTTGACTTTTTATGTATATTCTTCGATTAATTCTTCCAAGTTGACTTTATTTTTAAGCTTATCCCAAACTTTTCTACTAACTTACACTTCCAAATGGTTTAATTGATATGCTAATATGTTAGATGATCGATCTATTCTACTCATACCTATTGGGTTGTTTTGTTTTACTTAGATCCACTTAGTCATTCGACTCAAATTTCTTTGACCACATTATTGTTCTACTTAAAACCATTTTATACATTAATTCAAATTTGTTGAGTTTATTCAAACTAACGACCATCTAAGCAACATTTTACCTTAGGATAAGTGATGTATGTGTAGTGTACATATATTTTACTTGTTTTGCTATGTGTTATGATCAATCACATATCAATATATAGCCACTTATGCTCAAAAGGTCGACTAATACTTTAATTTGAGTTAATACTTTTAAAAATACGTTAAGATATAAAAAAAATTATAAAAAAATTTTATCTTGATACCAGAAGAATAATGTAAGATTATCTTTAATGTCCCATTGAATTCTCAATATCTATGCCATAATTCACTGATGTGCGAGTTCTATAGAATCATCTATATGCAAATTATGATCAAATCTAATCGCAAATTTATTTAAGAACAGTATAAAACTCCCTCATAAAGTAACTGAAATTAATCAATACTGATTTGGGTGGTCCCCGCCTCAGGTTTTGTCCTCTTTGATCTCAGGGTGATTTGTGGGAGTCGAACCCAGGACCTCAAGGTTTTGTTGATTTTGTGGAACCAAGCCTCTAACCACTCACCCTGAGACCAAAGAGGACAAAACCTAGGACGGGGACCACCCAAACCAAATACAAACTGCCTCCTACTCGTGCAAAAACAAAATTTAGTCATGCATCATATTCAAAACAATAAACTTAAACAGAAGAGTTTAAAGAATTTATAGGAATATTTTTCTTATATAGATCTTGATGTTCTTTGTTGCGGAAGGGTGACAACCAAGGATGCTTGTTCTTCTGTGATAATAAATTCCCTACTATTCTAAACTTCCCACGATGGAAACAAATATTCCTTCAAGATAGAAGAGAGATTATATTTGACTCCTGTCAAGCAATTAAGAAACCGTGAAAGCAACAAAGCGAAGGAGAGTTTGCTCCTTCAGTCTTTCATCAGACATTTGTCGAACTAATTGAGACATGCTTCTCATTAAATACTTTTCCATAACAGTTTTGACATTTATAAAGCAGCTGGATTGCGTCATGATACCTGGTGCACAGTGAAAAATGCTTAAAATCTCTCACGCTTTTATCCCGGGACATTAAACTATGAATATTCCCTTGGCATTCTTCTTCAATTTTTGGACAAAATCCCCTCATTTATAAAGACTACACTATATTGATAGACACCTGCTACATACAACAAATTACTGGTAAATCTTCAGTCAATTTCGACACACCCCCTCAAGTCACCTTTTCCAATTTTTCGTTGATGTAAGCACATACGAACTCTCACCTCAGTATCATACTCGTCACAGTTCAAATCCAGATTATCCATTCACGTACCATATAGCTGCAAAGGTACAATTGAAGCTGTCATATAGTCCTATCAAGAATAGTTTGCACTTGATTTGCAACAATTTTAGCAACAACTGAAGGAGAAAATCTTTTGATCATGTCTTCCCTTGCCCGCTTTCCTCTGGCCTGAGCTTCCTCAACATTAGTTATTACTCGCCTCATTAGCACTTGCAGTTTACCAACAGACGGTTCAGCCCAGAGATGCCCTTTGAATGGCCCTTCCATCACTTGAGTCATTCTATCAAATGGCAATGGATAACTATTCTCCTCTGTCAAATATTCCGTTGGACCAGACCAATTGGTTGTGATGACTGGTAAAGACATTGACATGGCCTCCACTACAGGCCTTCCCCATCCTTCTCCTCTCGATGGAAGAACAAATGCATTGGCTGCCTTAAACATTCTTGGCAAATCAGATTGAGCTATGTGTGAATCTATCACATACACCGAAGCCCAACCATTCTCAGGTTTTCTAAGGTCAGAGTACTCCACAAACTCCAAAATCCTATTTCCAAAATCGCTATCAGAATGATATGGATTTGTTAATAAATACAAAGCCACCCCATCACTCCCAGAGAACTCTTTCAAGTATGATTTCAACAAAACGTCCCATCCTTTCCTGTACTCCCACTTAAACACACTCAAGAAGACAAATTCCCTTTCCAGCTTCAAATTTGTGTTCTTTTCTCCTAAAATCATATTCCCTCTTGAAACTAGATCCAAAGGCTTATACTTGAAAGGATCAAAGAACTCAATATCAACAGGCTGAACAACCTTCACAACCTTGGAAGGATTAACCCCACTCTCCACAAACGTAGAAAGATGAAAATCAGTAGGAACCCAAACATAATCCATACGATTACATCGCTTCACATGTTCAGGATTCACCCTATCAGTCTCAAACATTGTTCTGCCAATTACATACCTGAAACCCTTATTATACCCATTTGGTGGGCATGGAAGGGTTTCAAATAATGGTGGATGCCAAGCACCAGGCTCACTATGACACACCACTATTGTCTCATTGATTCTACATTGTGTCTGATGTAGCTCAATCGCCAAGCTCCTAACATCTTCAGGCAAACCTTCCCAAAATTCCCAAGACTCTAAATCACCATGTTGTTCGATAAATAACCTAAATTTGGGATCCTTAATGTGTTGGGTAAGGGCTAAGATATAAGACCAAGCTTCTGAGCTATACCCACCTCCTGAAAGAAAGGGAGCCATCCAAAGTACACAGTGAGACGGCATGGTTGCGGGATTCGGGCGAAGGGTTTTTGCAGGTGTAGGATTTGGATAGAGAAATCCAAAGAGTTTTTTGAAATTTCCTCCTTGCGATGCGAGGCTTGATTTTAGGAATTGAACTTTGATGTAGTTGGTTTTGGTCGAAGTGAAACTTAATAAAATTGCCAAGAATAGGATTGATATTGATGACAAGTAGAGGGCAAGGGATTTTGTATTCATGGTGACAGAGAGTGTTCGATTTGGCTGTGGTTGGTTAAGGTCATCAGACCGCATTGCTAAAATATTCACAGAAATTTAACAAATTGAGAAACAGTGGCAGCGAGTAACTCAAACAGAGAACATATCATGGAAGATCTAGTAATAGATAAAGGGCACAACTGAAACAAAACCTTTGTAACCTTCTAGCCATCGTTGGAGCAGAGAAACCCTCGTAACCTGGTACGGTGCTGCACAGGTGCAACAGTTCCCTTCGGCTTGGTTTCTTCGGACCCTGAACATGAGGTACAGAAAAAGTGAAGTGTAATTAAAATTAACTACAAAGTCAAAGTGACGAGTTGGATTATTCTTTGTCAGATTAATTGTTTTATATTTATGAGAGAAATGGAGGATTTTCATATGTTCAATTTATTTTTTTTAGTTAATGGCAAAATAAAAATAATGAACCTCGAACTCGAACTTCCTAGTTTTGCTTTTGCATTGAGAACTTCGTGGAAGGAATGCTCCGCAGAACGATTACTTTGGAACTTGTAGTCTTAACATTATTACAGACATGACATGGAAACAATTCTTTTAGATCCACTGATCATCATTAGACTTTAGCCTTCGAATGAAAGATGAGAAAGATTGAAAATCACCTTCTGCATTTATTTATTTGTTCTTACCAAAGTTTCCACAGTTGTATAAGTGGAAGATTGTATTTCCACGGCGATCAAAGATTCAGCCTCAACATGTTTGGAAAGAACCATTGCAAGCACTATGGATGTTTAAGGAGTGGAAGTTAACTTGTCCAAGGAACTGTTTATTACATGCAACGGAACACTATCATAATGACAGAATATCAAAAGTTTCCACAATCGTCGCAGCAGAATCCTGGAGTTCCGTCATTATTTCTGAATTTCTTTATTAAAAAAAAAAACTTGTATAGCGTCAACTTATATAACTCAGCAGTTTACATCTTTGACCAGAAGCGGCTCAAGCTTGCTTCTATGGTTCCATGCGGCTCGTCCGTTGGAAGATATACGTCATCCTCGAACTACAAACAACAAAGCAAGCCTTATCTACCTAGCTGGACTTTCTATTTGCATAGCGATCAAAAAATAATGACAAATAAGATATTCCATTTAATTCTGTAGTTTAAAATGAAAGTTGTAGTTTATATTGCCAGACTCGTACCTTTACGATGCTATTTTCTTTGCTTGATATGTTAACTGGCAAGAAATGGAGATTCGGTAATTTGAGTTGGACTGAGGATATATCAAGAAACCTGCACGAAAAGTTGAAAATTTAAAGTCAAACTCCAAAGATTGCCAGAGGAATCTTCAACAGAGGTTATCAAAGTGTTTAAAGCTCTTCCACATCTAATAAAGAAGAGGACCTGTTAAGTACAGCCTTTGCCATCTGGAAAAGAGTGCTTTGCACAGATGCACTATATACCCCCTCAGTTGGAGGACCAAAGAAAGTGTTGACTAGCACTTGTTTCACATCTGCATATCTCTCCCCAAAGTAAAGTGATTTTTGAGGAACACTGGAGATCGATTCATACGAGTACCTGAATGTCATCAATGTAAGATGCAATTGTTCAAATTTTAACATTGTAATATGGCAAGACATAGTGATAGGCCTAACAAAGTCTACTTCTATACCAATACCTCCAAGTTGCAGTGACTTCTGTTGCAAGTATCCTCTCACGAGTATCAGGCAAAACTGTATACCTGTCCCTAACAAATCCTTCAAAACCGGACTGTCCACAGCATAAACCCCAAGCGATCAATGTCAGAGTGCAAATGAAAAGGGCAATAAAAGAAGCATCATAAGAGTAAGAGGAAAGCATGAGCCAGTGGTATATGAAAACAAGATTCCTTATCCCATCTGTTGGCATAAAAGGGAAATAATGAAGAAAACCACTTCAGATTTAGCTCGACAAAGATAAGACATGAGTTCACCTTGGTTGTCTTCAGCACGGTCAATCCTTCAATACCAGACGTAAGCTGCAGAGAACCAGACTTCTTTACCACTACCTCAGTTGTATGCTTTTCAGATCCAAGTTTGAAACCTTCAGTAGAGAAGACATGCATTATTCACAAAAATGGATTTGTACTTGAACATTCATGTGTTCACAAAAGTGATACATGCAGACAAGCAAGATAAAGAAATCAAATCTTAAACTTCTACATATATCTAACCCAGTGAAAGTTTAGGACTCCACCTATGGAATATTTAGATTCGTACAAGTTTCAGTTGATTTATATGTACACTGATTAATAGAATTGTAGATGATTCGATGCATTCATTAAAGGATATGGGAACTTGAATTGGTAATGGCTTTCAATAACAACTTAATCGAAGAAAAGCTAAGCTTACCTCATTAGAGGTTGTGAGTGGCTTGGAACATATGGTGTTAAGAGTCTTGATTATCTACAGTTTGAAATGTCCATTCAAAGATTTATTAAAAAGTAGCTCGGTACTTATTATCAAGGCAAAGTAACATAGTTATACCCTTTACGAATTAACTCTCAGCTCAGGCTCAAAAATCTTTTTTTTACCCAGTTGACCTTGAAACTTAAAACTAAGTTTAGATGAAAGCCTGAATGGAGAAAATTTTAAATGAGTGAAGCCTAAGCTAACTATGGCAGAAGCACTAAAGAAATAATGATTGATTATAATATGCGCATGGAACCAATTAAATAAAACTGAATCTCTAAAAAATAAGAAAAGAGAGCATTTCATATGATGACTATGATGATAGTAAGTGGGAAAGGAACTTTACATGGATGGAAATAACGGCCACTTCATATCAGCAGATTAATGCTTTAAAATGTAAAGTGCCTAAACTGATCCCTTATGCTACCAGCATCTATAAAAAAATTTGACTAGATCAAGCTAAGACAAAATTGACTTCCAATTGGCAACATACTTTTAGTTATACTTTCTCCAAGGCAAAGGAAAGAAGGTTTTTCCTGGAAGATCTTTGATCATTAAAGGACACAAATAGCAATTGGTGGAAATGGAGAATACATAGAAACAGGAAAATATAAAACCTGGAGAAGAAAATGGTACAAAAATAGCCATCTTGCCCATACAAAAGAAGAGTCAAACTATGCCAGAAAGATCGCATACCAGCAATCCTATTGAAAGAACTGAGGCAGCAAATGAATGGTGAATAAGTTACTAGAATAATACTGCATGTGAAGGAATGAGGAAAGCAAAATAAAAGATTATCCATGAAGCATATCCTATTGAAGGAATTAAAAATTACTTAATATCGTACAAATTTAGAAACTTGCCATGTTGATGTGGCTGCCCATCTACCGAAACACGTTCCCATGGTTTTTCAACTATGTTGACAATGGCAGCAGTGACCTAATAAATTAAGGAACAAGGTATGAACTAAGTAACAGGCATCCACAATTAATGGATCCAAACATATAAATAGATGAACTGAAACTAAACTAGCTGAAATGTTCAGACCTGAAAGAAATTTTTAACTCCAGTTAAGGCTTGCTAACTCTTTTTTAACATATTCTTTTATCCAAATTTTGAAGTTCCATTGGTGAGGATTTGAATAGTAAAGCACTAGCCCAGCAATGAGAGCCATATATTTTCTTTTATGAAAACATTAAATCCGTTATCCCAAACCTAGCTTGCTAGTATTCCTATAGGTGGAACAAGCTTTTGTCCGTGTTAATTCAGCTGTAAAACTATGTCCACCAAAAATTTATATTTACCTGCTTGTAGAAAGATGTAAAATGCTTTGCAAGCAAAATTGCAAAATCCTCAGGTGAAACCTGTTCTGAACATTCCTTTGCTTTCGCATACACCTGTGGGAGTCAACCAATGCATCAAGTCCCAATCCAACAATAGGCAGTTCAATACAAAAACCGCAAGCAAATCACGCAGTTACAATTTATCAATATAGAGAGAAGTGTGTGCTTTCTTTACAGTGTTTTTCATGGAGTCAGTAGCGACAATATCGGAATTGTCATCGCGGACATAGGAGTTGATGCAATCAGATAAAAGGGAGATGGAGACATTCCATTCAACCATGAAATGGGCGCCTTGTTTGCTTCTCCAAACTCTTCCCAGTCTCACTCTAGACTTGCCGTGCCTCTGCTCAAACTTCAATCCGTCAAGCTCGCCGTCGCTGGACATGGCTTCTGGGTATCGAGAAAAAGATTGGATTCTTTACACAGAGAAGCTTTAAAGAAAGTGTTACTCGGTTGACAATTCTTTGTTCTCCGGAACAGTGAAATGAGAGTAAGAGAGATTAGATTAAAAAGCCTTAATTGCAAGTTGACTTAACGGCCGTAAAACTGTAGCATAGTAAATGTTAGCGGCGTGAAGTTTTTGTTAATATAATTTTATAAATATATCTAAACAAATCTTTATTATTATTTTAAAAACCACTTTATATTTTATTTAAAACATAATAATAATAAGTAGAAAGAATTCAAACATGCCGGTCTATGTGTCGTACGAGGATGGCAATCTTAAAGTCCGAATTTTTAGGGAACAGATAACCTGTTCCACAATTACTGTGTCTGTGTTGTTCCATTGCATCTGGTCTATATATTTATATGGGACCCACAAAAATATATGGACCAGATGCAATGAAACAGTATTGGCACAGCAATTACAAAACAGGTGATTTCATTTGAAATTTTTATTTCTTTTTCTTTAGGCCAAAACAAAGTCAAATTCGTAAATCATGCTTGTGTTTCTTTCTTAAGCCCAATTCAACCTGATAAACTTTCTTTTAGTTAATACAACATGATGATTTTGTAAAATAACCTATAACCTATAACATCTTTGATTGTATATCCACGAGATCTTCTCAACAAATTAATTTCAACATATGGTAATTTGGAAAAAGGTTTTATTATATTAAATTTTAATTTAAAAAAACTATTGAAAATTATTATTAAGGATTTTCATTTCTAATTAATTTGTGTATGAAATACAATCAACTTGTTTGTTTTTCATAAATTAAAATCACAATTATGATAATAATATTTTTATTGTCAAAATAAAGCATTATTATAATAAAAAATCAAATCAAAATTTTCTTTTTTTCTTTAATGTTTATTAAAAGACTCTATATCACATAATTAGTATTTGTTATTAATAAATATATGACATGTTTTTATGATAAAAATGTTAATAAAATAGTTCTACTTCTACCACATTTGACGGGGCATGCAATATGCGATGATTAATTAAAAATTATATAGCAAAATATATTAAAGAACTATTTTGTAATTTTAAAAATTTAGAAACTATTTTATAATTTTTATATTAAAATTAAAATTGATACTTGTACTAGTATGGTTACGGTATTCATACCACTCGCCTAATTTTTTCTTCAATGAACCAAAGGATGTAGTTAAATTCAATATCCCTAATTATTTATCAGTTATATCAAAACTTATGAATTTAGGAACAATAAGACCAAATCAACACATAAATCTTTATCGTGTGATTGAAGAACTTGAAGGTGATGTCATGCTACATAATTCAAAAGTAGATCAAAAGCCAAAGTTCGCCTCAAGCAGACGGAGATCACTCTTTATTGGCATGGAATCTCTGTTCCTTTTTTTCGTTCCTACTGTGTTCCTTTTGATTTAAGCCATTAGTTTAGTGGCCCTGGCTGTTATTTAAATGGTGGTTATTTCATGGCACATCGTAGGAATCGGCTAAAAGGGTCAAAATATCTAATCCCCCTTTATCCTCCTTCAGGCTTTGAGAAAAGACTTTGTAACATGAAAAGACTGCCTTGGAAAGAAAGAAAGGGACCTATTTGGAGGAACGAATACTGTTCCCTTTTCTAACTAGTATGGGGGCACATTCAGAGAAACGAATACTGTTTTATTTTTTAACTGGTACAGTACGCCCGTTTTCTAACTGATACAGCCGTACCGTATCAATTAGAAAATGGAACAGTATTCGTTCCTTTCCTTACCAGTTAAAAAACGGAACAGTATTCGTTCCTTTCGTACCACCCAATAATATCGATCGGTATTGTTATTTTTTGTTCAGTACCGGCCGGTATCCAAAATATCGGAACATATCGTCCGGTACCATAAATTTTGAAAATGTCAAGGTTCTATTTGCAATTTTTTTAAACTTACCCTAAAATTAAACGAATCCTGAACCCTCCCTAGTCTCTGTCTGTGACTCTGTGCGACTATCCTCTCCACTTTCCTGAACCTTCTTCTACCTTCCTTCTCTTTTTTTTCTCTCTCTCTCACCGACTCTCACTTCTTCACTCACCACCGCCTCCGTCGACAGTTCTCTAAATCAAGAATATTAAAGTTATAAACTTGCAAAGACTTAAATCATTAATTGACACATTTTTAATATTTGTGAAATGGTATTTCATTTTTAGTATTTGGTTACTGACTTTAGGTAAATAATTATTTGAGTATAAAATTATGCAATTATAAATTAATAATAATTCAGTTGTAGTTAATAATAGTATTTGCCTATTTGGGTATTAATTTTGGGTAAATAATTAATTGAGTATAAAAATGTTGAACTTGAATTATTTGGTAATATATGTGTGGCGTATCATAAATATTTATAATAGATAATGTTAGACTTATTAATGTCAATTAAAAATTGTAAAAGCAAGTTATATATTTGAGAACGAAATATATAATGATATATATAATATTAGGATTTGTTAGAAATGAAAAGAAGATTCAAAGCTTTAAATAAGAAAAAAAAAATTTCCAAAGAAGTCATAACCTTCAACTTGATCCTCATGTTATAAATATATCCTTTAACTTGATCATCATATTATAAATAGATGTGTATAAACAATTGTATAAGATGTGTCATTCATTATTTGGCAATTATGTAAATCATATCACACCCTTCAACTTGATCCTCATGTTTGGAACTTTGAATTGAAATTGTTAGAAATTGTTGGAAATGGAAATTGTTTATGTATGTTTTGTGGATGTTGGAAATGGAAATTGTTGAAAATTGTTGAAAATGGAAATTGTTTTATGAATATTTTGTGATTATTGGAAATGAAAATTGTTGAAAATTGTTTGAAATGGAAATTGTTTTATGAATGTTTTGTGATTATTGGAAATGGAAATTGTTAAAATTTGTTGAAAATGGAAATTATTTATGTATGTTTTGTGATTGTTGGAAATGGAAATTGTTTTATGAATGTTTTGTTATTATTGAAAATGGAAATTGTTGGAAATTGTTGGAAATGGAAATAAAATTATGAATGTTTTGTGATTATTGGAAATAGAAATTGTTAAAAATTGTTGAAAATGGAAATTGGTTTATGAATGTTTTATGATTATTGGAAATAGAAATTGTTAAAATTTGTTGAAAATGAAAATTATTTATGTATGTTTTGTGATTGTTGGAAATAGAAATTGTTTTATCAATGTTTTGTGATTATTGGAAATGAAAATTATTTTATGAATGTTGTGTGATTATTGGAAATGGAAATTGTTGAAAATTGTTGAAAATGGACATTGTTTATGTATGTTTTGTGATTGTTGGAAATGGAAATTATTTTATGAATATTTTGTGATTATTGGAAATGAAAATTGTTGGAAATAGAAATTGTTTTATGAATGTTTTGTGATTGTTGGAAATGGAAATGGAAATTGTTAAAAATTGTTGGAAATGAAAATTATTTTATGAATGTTTTTTTATTAATAGAAATAGAAATTGTTTATGTATGTTTTGTGATTGTTGGAAATGAAAAGTGTCTATGTATGTTTTTTGTAATTATATATGTTGAATAATTGAATTGTTAGTTTTTGACTTATAGTGAACTGTGTTCCATGAAATTGAATTGTGTAATGTAATCATACAAAATGAGTTATATTATATAAGATGGATATGTATATTGTGTATTGAAATTATGTGTTATTTATTTTTATATGTTATTTATTTTGGTATATGCATTCATTTATTTTTACAGATAAATAAAAGAAAGTTCAAGTACTCCTGATCAACCCACTTTAGGAAGATACAATGATCCAGCTTGGACTCATATCGCATTGGTTCCCAGTATGAGGAGTCATACTATTTGTTTGTTTTGTAACAAGTATTTGAAAGGTGGAGGGATCACCCGATTAAAAAAACGTTTAGCTAGGGTTAAAGGATATGTGGAACCTTGTAAAAAAGTAAGTCATGATGTGAAGTGGCAGATGAAAACATTGCTTGATGAATATCAATATGAGAGAGATAAAAGGGAAATGTTAAATTTTGAAATTGGTAGTGGAAGTTTGTTTTCTAGTTTCCTTGGTGATTTTAGAAATGTTGAAGGCGGAAGTGGTAGTGGTAGTGGTAGTGGTGATACTGATGCTGGTAGTGTTCCATTTCAGGCTCAAGAAGAAGTACCTGAACCTGATGTGAGGAAAAGAAGAAAGCTGGTAACTAGTTTCTTTGCACCACGAACAATTCCTAGAGCTCAACCTTCAATTCGTAGTGTAATGCAATCAAGAGATGTAACTCACAATGTCGATATAGCAGTAGCTAGATGGTGGTATGATACAAGTTTGTCATTCAATGCTTCTCAGTCTTATTATTATCAACCTATGATGGATGCAATAGCCTCTTATGGTCCAGGATACAAAGGTCCTTCAATTGATGAATTAAGAGGTAAACTTTTGAGTTGTTCTATTTCTGAAATTAGAAGTTATTTGGTTGAAAGAAAAGTGAATTAGGGTACTTATGGATGTTTAATCATTTGTGATGGTTGGATAAATAGGAGACAAGAACCCTATTATTGTTGGACCCCGAACTTTTCGTGAAAGATTAGAGCTGTTGAATGAGAAATTTTGGTGATTAGTCACGAGTTAAGAGAAAATAAATGAAAGTTCTTGAACCAAGAATTTATAGTCAAGAGTAAAGTAGAGAATGATAAAAGTGGATAGATTCATGATTTGCTATGGTGTTTTGGTGAATAAGAGATTTTGAAATAGGAAGAATTAAAGTGAAAGTTAGCAGTAAAATGAAAGTAATATTTGTGTGGTAAGTTGATGAAGAATATGTACATATGTGTATGTTTTGTTATTCGTGTTCATGATTATTCATAGATTATGATTTCTTTATTGAGGGCATTGAGTTGAAATGAAGTTGAGAATGAGTAGTAAATGAAGTAGAAAAGGTGATTTTGGTATGAGTTGTATAAGGAAAGATTTTGAAATAAAGAGTTAATCTGAAAAATGTTCACCGAGTATGCGTCAGTACCTTTAGCCACAACGTTTTCTCTAGTTATCCAAACGAGATGATTCTTGATTTGGATTAACCTCGAGATATATGGCTACATTCTAAGAGCCTCAAAAGTTGTCATGAAGTTAAGAATTGGGTGCAGTACATAGGTGTGTGAATGGAAATTTTGTCTTCAGAAGGGGCAAATTTGGGATTGATGTGAATAGATTTGAGCAAAGTTGCCTTCTGAAAAGTTGTAGATCTATCTTTTATCTTTCCAAAGTATATAGTATGAAAACATTGGACATCTGAGCTGAAAGTTATACCCTTTTGATTGTTCTATCTCAGTTTTGCTTCCGTCTTAGTATGACGTCAGCATTCGTCTCATGACGTCATCATCGTCTTAGTTTGACTTTTTGCGTCTCAGTTTGACCGTCTCATTTTGCTTCGTCTCAGTATGACATCAGCATTCGTCTCATGATATCATCATCATCTTATTTTGACTTTTTACGTCTCAGTTTGACCGTCTTATTTTGCTTCGTCTCAGTATGACGTCATGAGACAAACGCTAACATCGGCGTTTGTCTCATGACGTCAGCATCGTCTCATTTTGGCCAGAACATTTTCTAGTCCAAATTTGATCCTCTAGATTATAGAATTGGTCTTTAAGTTCTTCATAAGAGTTGTAGATCTTGAATTCCTCTTTCCAACCAGCTAAAGAACACCTCGATCTGATATCTGTAGGGAAAGTTATGATAATTTTTCCAACCTTGTTTCGTCTGATGACGTCACTTCGTCTAAAAAATGACGTCATATCGTCTGATCCATTTTCGACCAGATGAAAGAATTTGCCTTGGATGTCTTCATAAGAGTTGTATCTCTTGAATTCTTCTTTTCAACCATATAAAGAACACCTTAATCCGATATCTGTAGGGAAAGTTATGACAATTTTTCCAACCTTGTTTCTTCTGATGATGTCACTTCATCTCAAAAATGACGTCATATTGTCTGCTCTATTTTCAACACCTCGGATTGAATAATTTGCCTTCAACGTCTTCATGAGAGTTGTAGCTCGTGAAGTCTTATTTCGAACCATCTAAAGAATACCTCAATCAGAAATTTTTAAAGAAAGTTATGGTTGTTTCTCCGAAACAGGTTCAGTATGATTTAGATCATAAACATGGTTGTTTCTTTTGACCATAACTTCTTCACTAGACCTCTAAATGACTTGATTCTTGAACCATTGGATTCGTAAGACTTTTCTCTACCTTTTCACCAAAAATAGAAGCTATCTAAAATGAAGTAAGAAATATTGAGTGAAAAGAGTGGGACGGATACAGTGAGTGTGCTCTTAAAGGATATGAACTAGTGTTATCCCACTGAACATACTTCAGTATTTTGATGATATCTTAATCTGTAGGAATCCTAATGTGACAATTTCTGATTTGTGATAAACTAGAGACATAGAGCTATAAAGTATCTGAAGGAAGTGACTTGTGATTTAGTTCCTAAGACTTTCAAGTTTTGGATGGAAATTGTGCATAGTATACTGTTTTGGACAAGAGCAGTTCAAAAATGTTTGAAGTATATCTTTTGAATCACTGAACCAAATTGAATGATTTCGGTGGCATTAGAAACTTAAGACAATGGGGGACATTTTCTTGAAGAAAGTGTTATGTCAGAATGTCCAAGGGTATTTTTGGTAAGACACTTAAGTTTAAAAGAACATAAGCCTATAAGGAAGGATAAAATGCACTTTTTGGACTCATTAAAGACATAATTGGAAGAAGAAGTATTGTCTTGCTTATAAATAACGGAGAAAACGTGAATGAGAAGATTCTAGAGAAACAAAAATTATGGATGAGAAAAGAGACAAGAGAGAGAGACATGAAAAAGAATGAAAGAGGGAAAGAAGAGAAAACAAGTTAGGGTTTTAATTTCCTTAGCCTTCAAGAGAGATTTTGAAGCTGTTCAAGAAAGAAAATAAGTAGAGGAAGAGAAGAGCTCCCCTAGGAGCTAAGGATCCCTCCATTTGGTAAAGAATGAAGGTAAGATCATTTTGAAACTTTTGGGTTTTTGAAAGGATTTAAGTTCATGGAGTTTAGAAAATGTTTGGGTTTAAGTATTTTAAAACCCATTTCAGTTATTGTGCTTTGAGGGATTTTCAATTGAAAACACTATTAAGTGGGATTTTGTTATTGTATAAAGGGATCAAGAGAGACAAGAGAAGAAGAATTTTGAGCAAGTCTATAAGCAAAGAAATCAAGGTGGATACATGTTTATAATAGAGTAAATAAGCTACTACTGCTTTCTTTAAATCAAAGAAGTTTTCTGATTTCATTTACATCATAAGTGTTTCATTATTGTTTATGAAGAATTTGTGAAATCTGCTATATGTTTGTTACATGATTTGAGTGATGATTTTCAAAAGGAAAAGACCATGAAAGTGATAT